>VWZP01016759.1:0-10340 GCA_013396995.1 Dicaeum eximium | reverse complement strand
ATATATATATATATATATTTCTACTCATATATATAATATAATTACAATATAATACATGTTCTATAAAATGAATGTTTATCACAGAGCAATAACATTTCAATATACCATCAATAATATGTCCATTCATGCATATATATACTCACTGTCAAAACAGGAGAATACACTGAGGACTCTATGGACTTCTCTGCTGATTATAGTTACCTTGGTATTTTCACTTATTTCTTGGATAGCAGAATACTAGCTCTGCAGCCCCCACCTATTTGCAAGAGGCTTCAAATATACTGAAGTAGGTCCTTCAGAAGGCTTTCTGGTATCTGAGATCTGGTCTGACAGACAAAGATAAGCACAAAGCTCACACAATTAACCACAAGGTGAATATGATGAAGAATATTCAGCTACCTAAAAAATAAGATGGGGTAGAGCTGGGTAACTGACTGGCAATAGTTCAGCAGGAGGAGTCTTGGCATTGAAGTGGCTCACAAGAGGAACATGAATTGTCAAGCCATGGTAATACTAAAAATGAAAAGCTGAACTCTGATAGATCAATTAGTATTGCCTGCAAGATACTACTCAGCCGTGTCTCAGTTAAGAACTGCATCTAGATTTAGGCACTACAACTCTTCATTAAAAAATTGTTAACTGTAAAGTGTCAAGAAGAGGAAGAATGATGAAAAGTGAAGTAGGCTCTAAGGAAAGAATCATATTATTATGATTGTTTAGTCTAGAAAGGAGAAGGTTGATGGGGACACATAGTATAAGTGTCATCAAGTGCATGCAGCTGCTGCAAAGAAAAGTTATGAAAAGATTTCTAAGAGCAAGGATACGGAAGGAATGCAGAAAAATTTTGGCTAGAGAAATTGTGTTTCTGTATTTGGAGATCTTTGGGAAAGTTTGTTTTGAATGGTACACATATAATTGATAAATGTCTTGAAGTGACAATGAAATGCTGTGAATGACATTTCGAGTTCCTTTTCAACATCTGACACTGTTGATGAATTAAAAGACATAAAGTCCACCTTCTGTCCATTGTCCTATGGATTGAAACAGCTGGCTGTACTTTTTTCAAGAATGGAAACACTTTCATGATTCCCATATTTGTTGTGTTCCTGCCAGACAGAAATGGCTTGTTGGGTTTCACTGATTTCTAGAGCCTTCTGACAAGTATGTGGGGAAAGAAAGGAAGGGAAATTAAGAATCTAAGCAGCAATGGAAACACAGTTTAAAGGACTGCATAGAAGGTGATTTTACTTATTTTTAGAAATGCAGTAATTTATTTTGGAAAAATACAGTACATTCACTTGATGGTGTTTACATTCACTTGGGTGTAAACACACTACATGTTAAATGAAGGTGAGGTGTACCTTTCTAGTACACATATATATACTTGAAGACTTGAAGTTTGTTATGGTAATGGTTATCTGTGTTTAGAAGCTCTGCAAATTGTGTGGCTGCTCATGCTTCTTTGATCATGCAGCCCTTTGAAAAATGTAGCACCTTTGGAAGAATTTTAAGGTTTTTTCCCAACTGCACACCCTCTGAAATAATTCAGAAAGCTCTTGTTCTTGTGCATTTACCTTCTCTGCATGAATGCAGTCCTTTATTTAACATTCTACTGTATTATGTAGCTAATGATAAAAATCACTGTTCTGAGGTTTTGATATTATGTCTTGAGAATAGAATTTGTTTTTTCTGGTTGGGAGAATTTACTGGCTAGATAAATATATTAGTTATGTCCCAGTATTAGAACAAAATACTATGCAATGTATTTAAATATTAGAAATGTAATTCTTCTCTCATAAAAATGTCTTTGAATTAAGACTAGATGTGTTATAATCTTATATGAAGTAATGTGATGCAGTAAATGTTTGGAGTTGATGTCCATGAAATGGACAAGAGATGATTGCTGACTTCCCCAGAGACTCTAGATGGATAAATAATATATAGAAGGAGATGGATTTATTTCAGTTATTTTATAGTTCTGAAGTGGTTGAATCTGCAGCAGGAAAAGTTCAAATTACTGGAGGAAAACCAAAGTCCCTTCGCACCTGAACATGAACCAAATAAATAAAAGACATTATTCATTATGTATTAAGCTATGATATTCTGTAATCTCGAAAACGAGATATTTTAAAAAGATTTCTTTGCTGCATTTTTTTTCCATGTGCATTTTGTAGCTCCATTGCTAGATTTAACACATATTTAGAAGTTGTGTTAGTTTTTCCAATATATTTGAGCACTTGTAAGTAATTTATCCTCAAAAACTAAAGTGTTTTCTGTACTTTTTTCAAGAAACAGGATAGTTGGATATTTGTGATGCCTCTCTGTCTTCATCTTACAAAAAACAAAGGGTAAACGTCAAGTAATTTGTGTCAGGTGTATGCTCCAAATGAAAGTCCATCAATCATTTTTGGCCCTTTAGTGCAATGATTATAATTTCAAAGACGCAGGAGGACATTAAAGATAATGGCTTTTCTGTTGTCTATTATCTCTAACAGACTTCACATAATTATTAACATGTGTTCTCATTTATGAAGAGTGTCAATATTTTGAGTGAATTGCATTTTTTTAACTGAAAGGGATATGCCTGTCAGCAAGTTTTTTGTCTATCTAACTAAATGAGGAATTACAATTAATAAATTTTGTGTTTCCGCAAGAAGGGCAGATATTGCAGAAAATGTTGGAAGCTTTGCAGGGTTGAAACACAATGACTGTCTTCAGCTGTCTCCATAAGATAATAAACAGTGTTCAAACTTAAGCAGAAGTAGTAAAATGCTAGTGTGTGCTTGTCCGACGCACTCTCACTTTCTTTTTCTATTTTATGCTGTGCTGAGAAAAATAACTGGCATTCCTTGTTTATCACAAAGCCCTGAAGTCATGTAGAATATAGAAATTATCCACAAGGTGAATATCTTATTTTGTGGTTTGTCTTATTTTTGCAGTTCTGATAGGACTAAAGATATTGAGATATGTTTCTTACTAGCTCATTCATACCTTCTATTTGAACCTGATAAATTGCCATTTGTGTGTACATTAGAAAAAGCTAAAAGTGTAGTGTGTTTCTCAAGCTAATAAAATTGTAAATAGACTTTAAAAAATATAAAGCTATGGTTCATCTATGTTAAGGAAAACATAGTTAAATTTGGCTCTCCCTTGAGTAGGAATATGAGAGATAATGATTAGTCTTAAGCTTCTGAAATTTCATTGGTAACTCTTGGAGTGTTTATGCAGAATGGCTTGAAGGGCATACTTTGGCTTCTTGTTCAGGATATTCTTCCTGTGTTTGAACAGGGTTTCAGCAATCCAGACATGGGTCCAGGCTGTTGATTTGCTGTAGAAGTTGGTGAGTGGGAATGGAGAAAAATGCTTTAATATGCAGGACAGCTTCTTAGCTTATGGCTTTTCTCAATAAATTTAAATATTATGGAAGGAATCCATGCACCACCAGGAGGAAGGATTTAGCTTTTAATCACTAAAGTAAACTGAATCTCTTCAGATTTCAGCACCAGTAAATGTCCTGGACAGAATGCAGACATTGCAGTTTGACAAAACGCTAAAGTCTGTTGTATAGTATTAATGAAACACATTTCTCAGGCTACATTAGAGAAACACCTTCTGTTGGGAATGACAGAATAATTTATTAGTGTATTCAAGCTTTGGTATATCTTCACTTTTTAATTAGATTATAAAGGCTTGAAAGATGTAGATGAGACACTTGTGTACAGCAAATCAGCTAACTTAATAGCATTAAAAAATAGTCAGGGGGGAAACCCCACAAAAATCAAATAATGCTGTGGATCAGTGAAGTAAATGAATTATCACCAGCAGTCACAATTCTGTCACTAAGCCAGAAGATGCTTCATCCATTAAAACAATACATTAATAGTTTGGAGAAGCAACAGGCAGCTGGCAAAGCCCACCAGCTGGCATAGCAGCATCAGCTGGCATCAGCTTACCTGTCACTGCCAGCTACAATCAAGTTCCAACATGATGAGAGGTGATTAGTGATTTGTCTTTTAAAAGCATAGACTAAATAGTTCAACGCAGTCTTTACAAACTTTCTTTTTATTTGTCTTATGTTTTTACTGAACTGAAAAAGTGCTGATTTTTTTGTGTCTCCTTTCTGTCGGGAATTCACACACATACGTAATTCCCCCTTAGTGACAGAATAACCATCTTTTGGGACAAAATTAGTGTCTTTGAAAATGAATTCTCTGTTTTACTACTGATTATATATTTTAACTGCAAAATCTTTAAGTTCCACATTGATTCTAAAAATCTATTACAAAATTACAGTATAATACTTAGCATTATAACTATGGGTTTGAGGTAGTTTTATGCTCAGTTTAAGCTGTTCTGTTGTCATTGTCCTCCATTTTTGCTCCCCAATGAATTAAGTATTAGCCTTCAGTAATTTGGTTGAAGCTGTTTCAGGTAGTCTGCATCCAGTTTGATGCCTGGTAATTGTGACCATGTGTACATTTGTCTAAAATGCATGTGAACATACAGTCAGTTGCCATTTTAAATCATTAATCTCTGATTAATTTGTAAAATTATATAGGGCTGCCTTTAAAGGGTTTTTTTTTTTTCACAAATCATTTAAGGGTGAGGTCTTGCTTAGTGATGTGAGCTAGTTTGATCATATCTGGAGGATATAGTAGCACTTAAAAATACTTCAATGGAATTATTTCAAATGTCATATTGTCTACAACAGCTATAGTCTGGAAAGGTTTTGCCTCAAACTAGGCATGTCTAATGGGGTTTATGACAACCTATGAATTTGCCCTGAACAAGGTCAACTTGGAGGTCAGTGAATGCTGTACAAATTGCATACTGCTCAAACCTGTAATTATCCCTGTAAGAAGTTAATGTGCTGCAGAGTTCAGCAAATTCATGTAAAGCTTCAGAAATGACCATGATAAACCGAGCAGTCACTCACATTTGCTCAGAAGAATCAGTCAACAGGATGTGGTGCTTCCACAGCATTCATTTAAGGTAACTTGGAGCAAAATCATCTTGTCTGCTTGTATACTCAGGAGATAAAAAGTTTGAATTCTTTGTCATTTGAACAAAACACTTTCCATAATATTAATTTCTTATAGTTAATTTCTGTATGTGCTGTACATATAGACAGAAAAACTCTCGGGACAGATATTTTTCAAATTTTGGCAGAAAATATGCACTATCTACTTAAACATAAGTTTATTATTGAGTAACTACAAGAGGGACCTAAAATATCTGTCAGATCTTTGTTGGAAAGAATATGTGTTCCAACTTGTGCATGTATTTTCCAATTTCAGTACTCTAAGAGCAAACTTCGCATTTTAACATGAACATGACTGTATAATTTCTCTTTTTTCTCTATGTGTCAAAAAATTTAGTTTTGTATAGATGAGTGACTAAGTATTTTCATAGGTAAATATTTGTAAATCGCATAAAACACAGGTAGGAAACATTTTATGAGTTAGCATAAATTTTGTCCATTAATGGTCTTTAATGTGAGCATCAATAAAAGTATTTCAGAGATTAAGGATAACAATTGCTTTAAGTTTTTACTATTATTAAAGATCCAAATATAAGTGCCAGCTTTAATTTAAATAATGAAATTAAATTTGGAGAAATACAGATTAAATATTTTTCAAATACTGAGAATATAAATTTAGGGATAGCATAGCTATTAGTTTTAATTTTGCATAAGAGTTAGTATTTTTAATAGGTTTTGTACATTAACACTACAAAGTAAACCATCTGCTGGGATCTGAACATTCTATATTTTTGAAGAACTTGTGTCTGTATTGCATTTTGTGATGTGCTCCTGTCATATCTTCCTTATGAAATAAATGAAAATAGCAAATTCCAATAGCCCAGACATTGTGGGAAATTTTTTACATTTCTAACGTCTGAACTACACTGATCCCCTTCTTTATAACTAATTTCAACCAGCCAAAATAACATTAATGTTTCCCTTCCTCCTCTTTCTTCTTCTCCCCCTAAACTGACATCAGAAAGTATTACAGTCTGAATTTCAGTATACTATACGATCAAATATCTGCACCCAAATGTGAAAAAAATCCTGAAATCCCTGTGGAGTGTCAACTGTGTGGAGTAAGCGCATTCAGACATGAGTGAGAGAAATACTTTGAGTAGTGTCCAGTGTTCCAGAAGTAGTGTTGAGAGGGCATAAAAAGACAATTCTTCAGTTCTTGGTCAGGAATTGATTTTTTGCAGAAAAAATAGACATAAGCCTGTTCACACGACAAACTAAGGAGCTTGTGATGTACTCCATGTCTTCAATAGTTCTTAAATGTCATTTAAAGAAAAAGGGGGGAATACCATATTCCAGAATAAATATTTGATGTGCCTTTTTCTTTTCCTGAGTAATAGCATCCTACAAGTAAGAGGTGATGTTTTTTTAGCAGACCTGGCGAGAATTCAGTCTTATAATTCATTTGTTAAGGTGCAGAGCTCAAAGATAAGCTGAAGGTCTTACTACCACATTTAGTTAATAAAAGGGCTTGCTGTTTGGAGAAATATTGAATTCAATACACTAATTACCTTCTGTTATAAAGGTGACTGAATCCTTTGTAGAGTGTTCCCTTGATCTCAGATCGTTTTGTATCACCTTTCTAGATTATCAAATTGCTGGATGGAAAACGATCTCAAACTGTAGGAATTTTAATATCAAGTTTGCACTTGGAGATGAAGGATATTCAACAAGGTAAGTGTTTCTTACACTTAATGTATTATACTTGCATGGATATTTTATCATAGCCCAATTACCAGGTCACAATTACCATATCATAGAGTGTCTTTTTAATAGTCTCCTGAACTATCAGAAGAATCATTCTTCCAATATATTCCAGTTTAAAAGTTTCACCTAAAAACTGAACTGAATAGAACTGAATTTAGGTACAACTCTTTCTGTTCATTTACAGTTAGCATAACACTTTCAGTACAGTGTTTTCATATTCCTCCCCTGCAGTTCCCTGCTTTTTCTAAAGCAATTCGTCCACCAACAGGAATTAAATGTAGTAGGGCTTATACATAAATCTTTTGGGCTTCAAACATGCAGTCAGTATTTTTTAATGTTTACAGTTTGGTTTGTTAACAGTATAAGAAGTACATCCCAAACTGATGTTACCATGTAGGAATCAGAAAGAGTATTACTGGATGGCATTTTTCAAAGCATGGAGCTAGTCAATTGTAAATTCCATTACTGGTAGAAATTATTTGAGTTTGCCAATACAACTGCAGAGAAATAGAGATTTTTCAGAACACTGGGGTGATTGAGAGTCTGCTTATGTTCTGGATTTAAAAAGATATTGTTTAAGGATATTGTTTATTTCTTTTTCACATTAAGAAAAGGAAAATATTCACCATTTAAAACAACTGCTGGAATAACTCAAGTTGATGTCTCCTTTTTTGCTATTGTTTTCCCTCCATCACATGCAAATACTGGGTAGGGTGTTGAGATGCTGCTGGCATTGATTATTATTAATTTCAAAAGAGCCTTTGAGCATCTAGCACTTAAAAGCACAAGGGCTTACAGATGTCTCTTGGGATGCAGAGGAGTAAGGAAAAGAAGGAATAACTTTGTGCCTGCCAGTATTGTGTGAAAGGTATCAGAATGAGATGGAAAAAAACTGCTATTACTAAAGGTCTGAATAATTTGCTGGCAGAAGTGTCAGCAGCATAGGGATAGGATAGAAGCTTTATTACAAAAACTGGGTAATATTCTTAAGGACCTTCAAGGATTGGTTTTCTTTTTATTTTCCATGCCATGATGTTCTACTAAAGTAGACCATCTCTATCTCTCTTAGTTGTTCTCTGTACTTGTGTAGCTTTTGAAATCTTCTGGCCAAATTATACCAAATCTAAGAGAGCATAATGACCCAAATATTCGGGTATATATACAATAGCATTTTTAGCTTGAGTCAGCAGTGCACTTTTGAATCACAAGTAGCAATTGTCCCCTTCGCTGTGTTTGCATTGCAGAGTAATGCAGAGCAGTCTCAGAGTGCACAAACATGCTTCAGAATCAAATTAAATGAGAAGACATGCTTTAGGAGCATGCCACCATGTCTCCATGTATAGCAGTCTCTAAATTCCCCAGGATCAGATCAGAGATAGTTAAAACTCCCTGAAACATGTATAGTGTGAACTGTTGCTGTTTACAAATCCATTTCTAAAGACTACACTACTTGCAGTTGTAGACATAGCTAATGTAGTCCTGCAAGTTTAACGAAAATTAGAGTGTTGTGAGAAGAAAGACACCAAAACAAGTGCTGTCACTGAAGGAAAGTTTAGAAGTCATCGCCCTTTCTTGTCTGAGGTAGCAAATGACTGGCCTGTCACCACATGTGTTGCTCAAGGCAGCAATAGGATATGCTGCCTCTTGCTTATGGAAACAACTAGAAGCTACCATCAGGATTTGGGAATACCATTGTGGAACTTTCTACAAAATATACTAACAAAGCAGTCTGACTGATTCTAATCAAAATCTGTGTTCGGAGACTATCTAGGGTGAAAAATCACTTCACAAAACTCGGGGAAAACGTTCTGTAGAGAGGACCTTTAGAAATGTATATTACTCTGAAGACAACAGTAGAATTATGCTTGTTTCTCTTTTAATGTCTGTTTATTCCATAGTATTTTGTGTAATTGGAATCTGTGGGCAGTCCTGCCTCTCAGCAGACAAATTATCTAGAGACTGCTGTAATCAATGCACTGGATGAAAAAAATTCGTAATAGGTTAAATGGCGCATGACAACACCTAACCAAAAAAAGCATGAAATCATTGGGTCATGAATGAATGTCAACTTTTTTTTTTTTAAGCGGAGTTGCAAAGAGCTACCTCTAAGAACACACAAATTAAGCACTCATCTCTTTTATCAGGCCCATTTCCATGACATAATTCGCTACGTGAAAAGCAGGGAAAAGTTAATAACCTTTGACCACTTACAACAGAGAATGCAGAAATATGAAACAGAAGAAAGTCAGAAGTGAAAAAAAATCTAATTTTTATTTCAAGCTTTTATGACCATGTTTGTTGTACTGTCATGCACAAATGAATGTACTGTCTATGTATGATGTACTGTTTAGTGAACCTTAGGTAGCAGTTATAGAATACGGGTAGAGAAATTCTCAGATGAACTGCCCTGTGCATACAGATGCATGCAAAATTGTAGAGAAGACAAAAGAGTAACCACAAGAAAAATTGCATCCTCCTTTAAAGTAGTGTGACATTTCTGCATCCATAGGATTATCCTCTCAAATCAAAGTACATAGCTCCACAGCATATTCTGTAGATAACTCAGCAGTGCAAAACAAGCGAGTCGCATATCTGGCATCCAGATGTTTGAGTCTGCATTTGATAACGTGCCAGCCACCACACCTCAGGAGGGGGATCTCCCACACATGTTTGTTTAAGAGAATGAAGTTCATCCTTTGCAGATAAGTTTATATCCATACTGCTTCTGGGTACAGTCTAAAGAGAAGACAGTCTAAAACTAAATTATTTTGGGTAGTGTTGGTGTTATGTGATGCACAGGGAAAGTTAACATTGTCATGCTGCACCTGCCCTAATACTCAGTTATTTGTTTGGTGGGAGAGAACAAATCCTGGTACTTCAGTGTTCTGAGAACATTGGTGAATCTGGTACTGGTGAGGGCAAAAAATTTTTTTGTTAGACCACTATTAATATTACTCATTTCCTGAGCAGAAGCAGGCAGAAAATCTGTCTGACTCAGTATGTTATATAGGATCTGTATATTGAAAAGATAAATAACAATAATCGAATTGTGCATAGGTTTGAGATTATTTTTAAGGCTGCTTCTCTGCATTTTTTAAAACCTTTATAAAAAGAGATGAGGAATAGCAGAAATCACTTGTTAGGTAAGCTTTAAGTGTCCACAGTTAGAGAAGTAATCTCCAGTTCATATCAATTCATTTCTGTCTTTTCTTATCATTGTTCAGCTGAAATACTACAAGTTGAGAGACAAACTTCTGGATCAGCACTATTTGTGTGGCTTTGCTGTTGAAATACTACAACTCGCTCTAAAGCGAGGTGTTTCAGTTTTGTTTGTAATGGGAAATTATAGCTGTATGTGAAAATACTGTGTAGGTCCTTGTCCCAGCTTTTTACAGGGCAACATTCCACTCACTGAGTTCCAAAATAGTAGCTGGCAATAGCAGTGCGCTGGAAAACACATGATAATACTCCTTTCTGCAGTGTATGTCATCTGTGCTGGCTTTCCATGTTGGGTAGCCCAGATGAAAAACTTTTAGTTACAGAAAATGGGATGTAGATGTCTTTTGTTCAAAAGAGTGATTTTCCCAAATCC
>VWZP01012872.1:106955-154963 GCA_013396995.1 Dicaeum eximium | reverse complement strand
CCTGCGCCGCGCAGCCCCGCTCCGGGCGGGGGCGGCGGAGCGGGGCCGCCGAGCCCGCCCGGCCTTTTGTGTGCGGCCGGCGGCCGGGCAGGGGCTGGGCCGGCGCTGCAGTGCCAGCCCGGGGCGGGTTGGGGCTGCTGGCCAGGGCACCGCGCTGACAGCCTCCCCGCTGGCCCCGGGGCTCCTTTGGAAGCTCGGCTGCCTTGCTTGCCCCGCTGCCTTCTCCCGGTTCAAGGCAGAAATAACCGAGGACACCCGGCTGCAGAGGACGGAAGAGTTTTCCTTTAGGACAGCTGTTTTGGCTTCCTCGCCAGAGATGAGTTGCTGACTCAGTTTAATATCTGGTGTCTCCAAAGCTGCTTTATCACAACTCTAAACTGATACTTGCTGCCAGTGGTTCTGTTATCCATAGGCTCCAAAGCCAGTAAAGTTGCCGTCTAAGCTTTCTCACAGATCCTCTTAGTAGCAGTATTGCTTGGGAGAACGGAGTTCAGGTTTGCTGTAACTTTCTGTTTTGCTTTTCAATGAAGTGCTGGCCAGACTGGCAAGAAGACGACAACCTGTGTAAGCCCAGGCCTCCCCCAGTGTGGAGGACATGGCTTCGGGCATTGGATCTCCATCACCATGCTCAGGGGGCAGTGATGATGATGATATGGAGATCCTGTTGAACAACGCTATCCCCCAGCATCCAGGTATGCCGAGCCTGCAAGGTATGCATGTGGAGTGGGAATAATGTTGGTCTCAAGCTGAATATGTGAAATGCATGATGTATTGGGGAATGTAATGGTTTTTTGTTTTTTTTGCTGCAAGTCATGCATATGTTTTTGATAACCGAGTCCCACGGTTACTTTGAAGTGAGAGGCTCGCAGCTTTTTGTCAGGTGGAGCTGACTTTGTTCCAAGCCATTGCAGGTTGTCAGGGCCTGTGCTTGGAGGAGGCATAGAGGGTGGAGACAGAACGTCCAATTCTGCTGGGGTACCGAAATGCTTGCAAGTTTCAATTTTCATGAATGGGGAGGGGGAAGAGGGGGTAGTATGTGAAAGGGCAGGTTGCCTGGCTTGCTTTCATCTGGGAACTCAGGCCGGCTGACGTCCAGAGAAAACTGCCCTGGGCTGTTGCGTGACCCACTTTCCTTCATCACCACACCCAATTATTGAGGTTTCTTGTGATTCTTGCTCTGTGCTGCTTGCTCACCTTTGCTTTTTTTTTTAGTCCTTGTATGTTGCTCTTTCCCTTGTATTTGCATCCTCATGATCAACATGAGGCTTGAGTTAGAGCCCTGGGATTTCTTCTGGTTTGGTTTTTTTTTGTTGTTGCTGCTGCTGTTGATGATCTGCTCTGTGGACATGCACCTGGATTCTTCACTTCCTAGTGGGAAAGGAGTAATGTATATAGTCAATTGTAGGACAGGTGTGGGATTTTCTACTAACTCATGCTGGAGTCTTGTAGTGTCATAAGAGAAAGGTAACTAGAGAAGGAAAGATGGTGTTGTGGAGTTTTGGATTTTTGTTTGGCATTCTTTTCTTAAGCCTTGTCTCTGGAGTTTTCTGGCACCTCTGAGATCTTGGGCAGTATGGGACTATCAATAATGAAAATCTTACGGAAAAAAAAAAGGTAAAATCATTGGAAAATGGAGAGGTTTAGGTGATAGTTTGGAAAGGGTGTGTCATTAGAGGCTCTAAATCAGAACTTGGGGGAGAAGATGTGTGGTCCTTGAAGGACCTGGTGTTGAAGCACCACGGGAGCAAATAGACATCCATTGGTTGGGAATATGGCGTGGGACTCCAGGTTGTGAGACCTCTATCGCTGCTGTTTCAACCCCGGCTGCGGTAGCTCCTCTGACCTGTGGCTTCCTCCATCCTGCCCAGCTCGGGTGGTCAGGAGGCCATTTTCCCTTGGAGGGAGAAGGAGTGACTCTGGCTGTGTGCAGTGGGCGGGGCGGCAGGGGAGGGCGGGTGGCCGCGCTGCTCCCGCAGCCTGCCACAAAGAGAAGGAAGGGCTGTCGGGCTGCCCCTGCCCCCTCGGGCCAAGGGCAGCCAGGAACGGGAGCACACAGATGGAAGCGTGCTCTGGTGCTGGGGAGCTGGCATGTGTTCTGGCCAGGCAGTCAGCTTGCTAGCGAGCTGCTGGGGCTGGGGGAAGGTTCTGTCTAATCTGGATCAGAATAGAGTTGCTGAGTAACAACTTTCCTATGGAGGAGGAGAAGTAGCGGCTTACTGGCCTGTATTTTGCATGCAGCTGTAGGATGTTCTGTACTGCTGAAGAGGCTAGATGGTTTCTTTCCTGGAGATCCATGGACTGAAACAGTATCTATTCAGGTTCTCAAATGCATTTGCTGTTTTGCCCCCTTTAGATGTGGCCATCTGTTTTATGCTCTTTCCTCTTCTTGTTGGGTTATGGCAAACTTCTTGTCCTCAAGTTCTGAGTGCAGTTCTGCTTGGAGAAGCAAGATTGTGGAAATAGGTGGTGTTGGGAGGGAGGGAAACTATGTTGGTGGTAGCTTAGGATACAGTTTTTGAGTATCTGTTATGAACAGTAAGAGTTGTAACCATCTCTGTAAGTACGTAGCAAGGAGCAGGCAAGTTGATCTCTGAAGCGGGCCTATACTGTAGTGCGCAGATGGGGGTTGAATGAGACATGTCACCTCTTCACATCCAGAACCTGAAGAAGAGCCAGAAGAAGAGCTTCTGTCAGAGGCTGACACTCCCAAAATCAAGAAGAAGAAGAAGCCCAAGAAACTGAAGGAACCCAAAGTGCCCAAGCTCAGCAAGCGTCAGAAGAAGGAGGTAAGAAAAAGGATGCATAAGGTCACACTCTAAAATAGGGATATATAGCCTGAGGGTGCTTGCTGTTGTTGTTGGCCGATAGCAGCAATGTTTTGAATGAATCCTGTAGAGTCTGGGGAGAAAACCGTGTTTAGTGTTTGTCCAGGGTATTTTCTCATGCCTGATCTCTCCTGCCCTCCTTCCCCAGCTGGGGGACAGCTCTGGTGAGGGGAATGAGTTTGTGGAGGAAGAAGAAGAGGTTCTACGCTCTGACAGTGAGGGCAGTGATTATACCCCTGGGAAGAAGAAAAAGAAGAAGTTAGGACCCAAGAAGGAAAAGAAAAACAAAGCCAAGCGCAAGGAGGAGGAGGAAGAGGAGGAAGAAGATGATGACTCAAAGGTATCAAGCTACCCTGCTGACTGCTTGCTTCTCATTCCCATGTATCGGATTTGGGGGGATCATTGTGCTCTCCCTTTGTGATTGCACAGGGAGTTGGGACTGTAGTCTCTTCCTCCACTAGATCCTCTTGACTTGACCTTTTCCCACCTTGCATTCTTAGCTCTCTGTTGCTTTAAGCAGACATGGAATTTATATTGAATCCAAATACTTTTCCCATTTCTGCTGATCTGCTATTGCGGCTGTGTCCCATGGTAGTGATAAGTGGATGTGGGGGGAAAAAAATTCCCTGGTTCATCTGTGGAATGTAGAAGATGTTTGGAAACTCTGCTTAGAGTTGCCATGATCCTCTTATCATAGGAGCCGAAGTCATCTGCTCAGCTCCTAGAAGATTGGGGCATGGAGGATATTGATCACATCTTCACGGAGGAGGATTACCGCACACTCACCAACTACAAAGCTTTCAGCCAATTTGTCAGGTGAGCTGCAAGCCTACACTTGAAATTACTTGGAAACAGAAAAGGAGATGGGACAAAAACTAGATTGCTTGATTTTGGAACCTCAGTGCACACTAGTGTAGTACAAGTTCTCCCAGTTCCCTTTCTTCTCTACTATACTAAATTCTATTTCTTTTTTCCAAGCCCCTGAACACTTCCATCTTTCACATAGTGAAGGATGAGAGTGGGGAGATTCACTGGTTGTTGAGATCAGAGATTAGAAAGGAATGTATTTTGAGATAAAGGTGCTGATGGGGGTGGCAATGGGGAGGAATAATCTAGATTTCAGGATGGTTCAGTAACCTTTCCTTTGTTCCTTAACTGTACACAGGCCACTTATCGCAGCCAAGAACCCTAAAATAGCAGTGTCGAAGATGATGATGGTACTGGGAGCCAAATGGAGGGAGTTTAGCACAAACAACCCCTTCAAGGGAAGTTCAGGTGCATCTGTGGCAGCTGCTGCAGCTGCAGCTGTTGCAGTAGTCGAGAGTATGGTGACAAATGTGGATGCTGTCCTGCCGCAGCCCCCCGTAGATGTGCCGCTCAGGAAAGCCAAGACAAAGGAGGGCAAAGGTGAGATGAAGAGTCTGGCAGGGAATAAAATGTGAGTGGTGTCAAGGCAATAGCCCTTCTGACTCTGCCTCCTGTGTTCCCAGGACCCAATGCCCGGCGGAAGCCAAAGGCCAGTCCTCGTATTCCTGATATCAAGAAACCTAAAACAAAGAAGGTGGCACCACTGAAAATCAAACTGGGAGGATTTGGTTCCAAGCGTAAAAGATCATCAGTAAGTGATGTTCCTTTCTTGGCCTCGTGAGGAGGAGGTCATGATGTGATAGTAATCCTGGGGTGTGCATCTGATTGGTGCCCCCCAGCATGTGTCTGAGTAACAAAGCTTTCCTCTTGTCTACCTCAGAGTGAAGATGATGATCTGGATGTGGAGTCAGACTTTGATGATGCCAGCATCAACAGCTACTCTGTTTCAGATGGATCTACCAGCCGTAGTAGCCGCAGTCGCAAAAAACTCAAGGCTGGGAAGAAGAAAAAGAAAGGTAGAGATACTTGCCAACAGTTGGTGACAAGCACAGCTGAGTGTGTAGAAAGATTAGAGGATGTCTGTGTGGAGTTTTGATGTTTAACAGCGTACTTGAAGGAGAATTGATTGTGAAGGAAGAACCTGCTATTATTTTGATAAGGAAAAGGTTTTCAGAAGGAGTTCTTTGTTAGGGAAACAGATGCAGTGCTGAGTTTTCCTGGCCTTAACCATATCTTTTATTTCATGGGTGGAAGGGGGCACAAAGGGACTTGTTTGGTTCCTGTTTCCAGGTCTTCCTTCTTGCCCTGTTTACTTTTATGGAGTAAGAGTTTTGCATTCTGGATCTCTAAATGGCTCTGTAGGCTGTTAGGAGAATACGCTCCCTGGCTGAAGGAAACCTGTACCTCTGGTTTGTACTGTGGTAACTCCTCATCACCCTCTGCAGGTGAGGAGGACTCCACAGTGGCTGTGGATGGCTATGAGACTGATCACCAGGACTACTGTGAGGTGTGCCAGCAGGGAGGAGAAATTATACTGTGTGATACCTGCCCTCGTGCCTACCACATGGTTTGCCTGGACCCAGACATGGAGAAAGCTCCAGAGGGCAAATGGAGCTGCCCACACTGTGTGAGTATTGGATTCCCCAAATGGTGCTAGAGATCATGTATGGGGGGAGGTCAAGTGACTTAGGTGTGTTTCTGTGGTAATGAAATAATCACTTTGTTTTTCTGATTTCCTTCTCCCATAGGAAAAAGAGGGCATTCAGTGGGAAGCAAAGGAGGATAACTCTGAAGGTGAGGAAATCCTTGAGGATGTCGTGGGGGATGCTGAGGAAGAGGATGACCACCATATGGAGTTCTGTAGAGTCTGCAAGGATGGAGGAGAGCTGCTGTGCTGTGATGCCTGTCCTTCGTCCTATCACATCCACTGTCTGAATCCCCCACTGCCTGAGATTCCCAATGGAGAGTGGCTGTGTCCTCGCTGCACTGTGAGTTTCTGCTAGTACCATTCTCTTATTGCTGCAAGAGGTGATTGATCTAATCCCTTTAGATCATCATATTTCTATGGAAATACACAGTCCTTTGAAGACTCTGTCTCCTCATACACTTTTGTCGTAAAGCTTAAAGGCCTAACTTTTTGTAGCTGTTCTGTGGCTTGATTGATTGCTTTCTCCAGACAGTGGCAAAGAGCCAGGCTACAGCCTTTGGGTCTCATGAGATTTACCCACATGCAGGGTAGTTGGGCAGTTTTTGGTCCAGCATGCCAAGGATCACTTTTTTGGGCTCCTGTATGTGTGTAGAAGCAGGAGAACAGGTGCAAGCAAATTCAGTGCTTAAAATAATTTAAACTGATGCTGAGACAAATCGGTTTTGCACTGTTGTAAGCTTTGTAATGCTAAGACCTTTCTAGTAGATGGTTAGGAGAAATACCATGCTTTTCCAGAAAGTTCTTGAAATAGGTAGTATGAATGGTGTTAATTGCTTTCATACGGTGATGAACAAAAAAAAGCTGCTTATGTTGCGCCCTTAGTTCTACAGCAAAATATTTTTTGGACAGACTTTAAAGGAAGTTGTAGTTGGGCAGACTACTGGGCTCATCAAGCCTATCAAATTCTATCTGTGTAGGGAAACAATAAAAGTGACTGTTTCTGCTCCTCAGTGCTTCCATGTTAGAGTACATACACTGTGATGCATCAAGCTCTTTTTTTAACTTCCCAGTGCCCAGCTTTGAAAGGAAAGGTGCAGAAGATCTTGATCTGGAAATGGGGTCAGCCCCCAGTTGGCCCCGCACCACCACGTCCACCTGACGCAGACCCTAATGCCCCACCGCCGAAGCCTCTGGAGGGTCGGCCTGAAAGGCAGTTCTTTGTCAAATGGCAGGGCATGTCCTACTGGCACTGCTCCTGGGTGTCAGAGCTGCAGGTGAGTGGAGGAACCTAACCATGGCATAAGGGTGGGCAGTTGAGGCTAAAACACCTACTGACTTCTTGTGTCCTGACTGCAGCTGGAGTTGCACTGCCAGGTCATGTTTCGTAACTACCAACGCAAAAACGATATGGATGAGCCACCCTCGGGGGACTTTGGAGGGGAAGAAGAGAAAAGCCGAAAGAGGAAAAACAAGGACCCCAAATATGCAGAGATGGAGGAGCGTTTCTATCGATATGGGATCAAGCCAGAGTGGATGATGATCCACAGGATCCTTAATCATAGGTAGGGGGTGTAGCAAAGAGGATTTTCAACAAAGACCTTGAGCAGGGCTAAGGGAGAGGGGATGAGCTAAACTGCAGTATGACTGGGAGAAACGGTGGGAGTTCTTTGTTGGTATGACAGGCATTGTTGTTCTGTTTCTGCTGCTTCACTAAGAGTTCTTCCCTTCCATTTCAATGGCTTGGGGGAATACTGCCATCTCACTGTGCCTGAGACTCACTGGTTTCTTCTGCAGTGTGGATAAGAAGGGGAATGTCCACTATTTGATTAAATGGAGAGACCTACCCTATGACCAGGCATCCTGGGAAAGCGAAGATGTGGATATTCAAGATTATGACCTCTACAAGCAAGCCTACTGGAATCACAGGTAGGGGAAGTATCTAGAGGTTGTTTCCCTTCCCTCAAGGGGAAGTACTGCAGTATGTCAGNGCCTACTGGAATCACAGGTAGGGGAAGTATCTAGAGGTTGTTTCCCTTTCCCTTCCCTCAAGAGGAAGTACTGCAGTATGTCACCCTCTAGTACTGGCTGGATATTAATAGATGGAAATAGGCAAGAAGCATCTTCTTGTTGCTGACTCCTTATGCCTTTGGGCGGGGAACTTGTACTTCTCTACCAGTTCCTGAAGGTTCCAGCCCTGTTCTCTTGAGCCTGTTTGAGTTGGGTGATTGCCCTCCTATTCTTTGCAATAATTCTTTCTCACTCTTAATAAAAGGCCATTAAACTTACATGTACTTGGGATTGTGTCTGCATAGGGAGCTGATGCGCGGTGAAGAAGGCAGGCCTGGTAAGAAGTTAAAGAAAGTGAAGATGCGGAAACTGGAAAGACCCCCTGAGACTCCCACAGTAGATGTAAGTTACTGGTTTTTGCTTTGGAGCCATCTGATAGAGCTGCTTATTTTGGGGTGCCTGCAGGTAAATAGGAAACCAACGAGTGAACAGGATATGGTATAGAGCTCCCTCATAGCCCAAAGAATAAATGGCATTAGAGAGCCTTCAGACAAAGGTCCACTGTGTCCGTTGGATCAGACTCCCTAGCTTTGGTGAAAGGGTTTTACCAAAAAAAAAAGGTTTCTTGTTGGATGCCTTTGGCCATTTGGAAATTGGGTTTGATGCTAGTCTGGTTGTCATCTGTAAAGCCTCATCTGTACAAGTGAATATAAGGGTGGCTAAGAAAGGACTCTTGTTAGTTGTCTAAGTGAGTGAAAGGATTCCAACTCTTCCTTCTTTTCACTATAGCCAACCGTGAAATATGACCGGCAACCAGAGTACCTCGATGTGACAGGGGGCACCTTGCATCCCTACCAACTGGAAGGGCTGAATTGGCTGCGCTTCTCTTGGGCCCAGGGCACAGATACAATCTTGGCTGATGAAATGGGTCTGGGAAAGACTGTGCAGACAGCAGTGTTCCTGTATTCCTTATACAAAGAGGTGAGAGCTGGGAGGTCACTGCCCAGGGGGATTCTGCCTGTATTAGTGATTGCAGTTGTCTAATGCTCTTACTGACTCCATTTGTAGGGCCACTCAAAGGGTCCCTTCTTGGTGAGTGCACCACTGTCCACAATCATCAACTGGGAACGAGAATTTGAGATGTGGGCCCCAGATATGTATGTAGTGACCTACGTTGGGGACAAAGACAGCCGGGCCATCATCCGTGAGAACGAGTTCACTTTTGAGGATAATGCCATACGTGGAGGCAAAAAAGCATCCAGAATGAAGGTACAGAACTCTACTGTAACACAAGCCTGAATTGAGATGCACTCGACTGACTTTCAGCAGCTGAGATTCAGATACTTGGCTGTCCCTGGGAGCTGGTTATGCTTATAGTTTCCAAGGGGAAATAACTGCAAATTGATGACAAGTGGGTGTTTAAACTCTTGCTGTAGACTGTTTAAACACTCCTGCTAGTCTGAACTGATTCGGTACTGGAGAAAGATAGTTGAGGTAATACTGACCCTGGGCAAGTCTCCCTCTGTCTTCCCTACTTAACTTGTGAAGCTGTGCATCTTTCCTATATATCTAAGTTGATGTCAGAATTGCCACTGTGTGTAAAAGACAAATACACCAAAAAAGTATGGACTTTTTCATCCTGGGGAGTTGGCTGACAGGCCATACCCAGACATGAGAAATTGCATTTTGTGCCCAGACAGGAAGGAAGAGCCTGACCTAGATGGCTACTTTTTGTAGAACTAAAGTCTTCTTAATAAAACCAAGATGGAAGCTAAAGCATTTTCAGTGGCAGAGGCAGATAGACTCATTTCCTTCCTTTGAAATGGAACAGCCTTAAGTACTAATAGTAATCTAAAATTCCATGGTAAACTATTTATCTTTTGAAGTCTTAGCTTTCTGATGAGCCACTCTTCTCCAAATCTTAAAATCTCAAATCTCTAACGTATCTCTACTCACTACTTACTTCGTAAACATCTGTTAAGAGTGTTTGGCATGTCCGAAAGTAGCAGGTCCTGGAGGGGTTGAGGAGACTTAAGTGTGTTGAGAGCAATAGGGAGTTAAAAGGCTAAAATGGTTTGGGCAGTGTTTCGAATCTTGTGACAGGAGACCGGTGGTATGAAAGTTTTTCATGCGGTGTTGACCAGGGCTCATCAGGATAACTTTATGGAGGAGCACTGTATCCTCTATCCCATTACATGTTCATCCTTTTCCTTTGCAGAAGGAGGCTGCTGTCAAGTTCCATGTGCTTCTCACCTCCTATGAATTGATCACAATTGATATGGCCATACTGGGCTCTATTGACTGGGCCTGTCTCATTGTGGATGAAGCTCACAGACTGAAGAACAACCAGTCTAAGGTACAGAGAAGCATAGTTGGTTCCTGGGCATGGCATATGTTGCAGGGGAGAGAGACAGCTCTTAGTCATTTGTTCAGTAGTAAATTCGATGTGTTATTAAAAAGAACAATCACTAGCCTGCATTTGGAGATCAATCATCATTGGCAACAACTTTACTTATACAAATCACTGGTTAAAACAGCTTTCTTTCCAGGTGAATGGGCAATTGGTCTAGACTGAGAAACAAAAACCTGTATGTGGTTGTTGCTCTCAAATACAAAATTATTTCTCTGAAAGCAGATCACATACCTGCACCACCTCTATTCTCTAAAGGTTTACCATGCTGAGCATAAAACATGTTCGATGGGCAGAATTACCCTGCTTCCAGAAGAGGCTTCCTTTCTGTGTTCATCTGGCTTTGTAGCAGTACTAATTAGGTGTTAGAGAAACTGAAGGTGGGCAGAGGTGTTCAAAAATGCCTAGGTAGGTGCTGAAAGCCATATAGCTGTTTTAATATGAGGCTGCACCTTAGCTAAGCTTGTTTGAATTGAGTAGACTTGACTGTACTTTCTTAATGCAGCCCCTCCCTAGGCCTTGTGCCTTAATTCTGGTATGGATTTATGGATTTGTCTGTCTTCAGCTGGATTCTAGGACTCAGTATGCCAAAAACAATTATTACTGGAAAGCTGGTTTTAGAGTTTCTTGGAGACTGTAAGACAAAATTGCTGCTTGATTTCTTTTTTTTGTTTGTTTTGTTGAAATGGCTTTAGTGTTTTAGATCTTGGCATGAAACATCTTCCTGAGACATCACAGCTGTGCATGCAGTTCAGTTTCTAGATCTTATTTTATTGTAGGCACTAAGACTGGATGCCATTCTATGCTTAGCATTGAAACCATTGGAAGTAGGAATGAATGCTTACTATTAATATTCATTAATTGAAAGAGGATGTAAAGGCTCAAGGTCACACTATGACACTATGCAGAACCATTAAATCTTTTTCTACAGCAGTTTCCTGTCCTATAAGATCAGCTTATAGGTGTTTGGTTGCAAGATGGAGAGGTCAGATGCTTCCTTGACAAATTTGGGTCATCTCCTAAAGTTTTGCAGATATAATTAGTGTCTTCTACATTTGATTGCAAAATAAGAATATTTTAAACTGTAACTACATAGAAAAATAAATCCCTGTGGAAGCCACTAGAAGTACTCTTCCGGTGCAATAACCAAAACATAAGTGATTTGGTTTTTGTTTCCCATCTAGTACAAGCTGCTTCTGTTAAGTTTGACCTTGTATCATGTTATGTGTAAGATAGCAAAGAAATGGTCAAGCTGATAACTAAATTACTGCTTTACTGTCAGTTTGTGCAGGTGAACATGGTACACTTGTGCTTTTCAGTGCAGTACTTTAACTGCTCACTACATCTGTCTGGAATTACTCCATTGCAAATTACCTTCAAGACACATTGGCAAACCCTTAGCTCTTTTTCTTCTCTGCTAGTTCAGAGCTCTGGAACGCTGCCAGGAGTGATATGAATAGGAAGAGTGACTTAGTTATTTCTAGAATTCTCAAGGCAGAGTAGTTGTAGGAATGTGGAGCACTAATTCAGCAAGAAAAAATACATACTACAGCAGTCTAGAAATGATTTGTGGTCTGAAAGGAAAGAGCAAAGGAAAACTACTAGCACCTGGTGGCTCAGAGGATTTGCTGCAGTCATGGTTTAGCTATGCAGAACAATGATCCAAAGAAGATCAGTCTAGTAACCCTGACTGGAATGTGAACTACTTGGAACTCATGTCCAAACAGCTGATGTGATCTAAATTGAACCCTAGACTGGTGTCAACTTTATTTCTAGATTTTTTTTTTTTGTAAGCCTATGACTTAATAAGCCTATAATGTATTTGTGTGTGTTTTGGTTTATTTTCCCACTTTCTTCCCTCCTCTCTCCTTTCCAGTTCTTCCGTGTGCTGAATGGTTACTCCCTCCAGCACAAGCTGCTGCTTACAGGAACCCCCCTGCAGAACAACCTGGAAGAACTGTTCCACCTGCTGAACTTCCTGACACCCGAGAGATTCCAGTATGTCTTGCAGTGCAAGTCAGCCTGCCTGTCTTGTCATTCCTTTCCCCTCACTTGCTCTTTTGCTCTTTTTCCTTTGTGCTGTTTGCTGAGTGTCTGTTTCCCTGCAGTAACTTGGAGGGCTTCCTAGAAGAGTTTGCGGATATTGCCAAGGAAGATCAGATCAAGAAGCTGCACGACATGCTGGGCCCACATATGCTGAGGCGTCTCAAGGCTGATGTTTTCAAGAATATGCCATCTAAGACTGAACTTATTGTCAGAGTGGAGCTGAGTCCCATGCAGAAGTGAGTGTGGGGGTGAAGAGAGCACCTGCTGTTGAGCTACTGTTTCTCTGCTCTGCAGTTTCGAAGAGGATGCTGCAACAGCCTCATCCTTACTCTACAGGGTTTTCTGCACAGTGGGCTGCCACTAGAGCAGAGGAAGGACTAATCCTGTGCTCTGGTGTAAGGGATAAAGAGATAGTGAGTGCCAGTGGCAGAGCCTAGGTAGTAATGCCAGAAGCTATGTAGAGTTTAGCAAGAGAAGAGTAGGTTAGTCATTCTCATAACAACTGTCTGAGTTGTTTTATTTTCTTTTTTGTTTTCAGGAAATACTATAAATACATTTTGACCAGAAACTTCGAGGCACTGAATGCACGGGGTGGTGGTAACCAAGTCTCATTGCTCAATGTTGTTATGGATCTGAAGAAGTGCTGTAACCACCCCTACCTCTTTCCTGTGGCTGCTATGGTATGTCCAGTCACTTATTCTGTATAGGCAAATTCCCTGCTGGCTGTTATCAGGAAGCCAGTTAGCTCCCCAGGTGAGGCATAGAGAGGTTCCCATTTCTCTCCTTTTGCTTCTATGTTGTTTTTTCATCCTGTCTTTATTTAGACCCAACATGCTGGAAGGTCATTTCCAGCACATTTATATGACAGGTAGGAGCTATCTTTTGACTCATGTGAGGTGGTGAAAACTGTAAGAGTAGGGACTAAGTAAGAAAAGAGGAGGTTATGTAGGAGACAAATTGCAAGAGAACAGGCAGAGGGTAGCACTGATGTTTCTTACAGGCAGTGCTATACCTTGTGGTTGTGCCAAGCTAAGTGACCAGGTGTGAGCCAGCATCAGCTGGGCACTAAGACCAAGTTACATCCCTTCGAGCTTTTTTTGTCCCTTGCCCCTTATTCCCTCTTTCTTTTTCTTTTTAGGAAGCTCCAAAAATGCCAAATGGCATGTATGATGGTAGTGCACTTATTCGAGCCTCTGGAAAGCTGTTGCTGCTCCAGAAGATGTTAAAGAACCTTAAGGAAGGAGGCCACAGAGTGCTTATATTCTCTCAGGTATATGGAGAAAAACCTTTAGGCCTGAAGAGAAAGAAGTCTGTTGATCTGGTATCCACTTGTCCCTCACTCTTCTGTGGTGGTGTTTTTCTTCTATGCAGATGACTAAAATGTTGGACCTTCTGGAAGATTTTTTGGAACATGAAGGGTACAAATATGAGCGGATCGATGGAGGAATCACAGGGAACATGCGTCAGGAGGCTATTGATCGCTTCAATGGTATATAATCTCCTACTTCTTCTGTAAAATGAAAGCTTGCCTTGTATGTGCTCAATGCTCCTCATGGGATTGTTGTGCCCCAAGTCTTCTATTGCTTTCCTGGAATCTTAAATTAGTAGCAATTCCCTGTCAGGTGATATGGGTCAGTTACAAATCTTTCTTTGAGTACTGCACACTCTGTTGATTACTTTTGTTCTCTTTTTTTTAATCTAAGCTCCTGGAGCTCAGCAGTTCTGCTTTCTGCTTTCAACTCGAGCTGGGGGTCTTGGTATTAACTTGGCCACAGCAGATACTGTGATTATCTACGATTCAGACTGGAACCCCCACAATGATATCCAGGTGAGTCTAAATGGAATCACTCATTATGGAGTAATCCTGAGCAAGAGGAGACATTAAATCATCAGATTTAATGAGGAGTGTGAGACTTCCCCTCTAGGAATGTGCAAAATTAGAGCAGTGAGGATGGGTAGAGATGAGAAGTAAAATAGTGGAGGAATCTTCTAAGGCACAGCCTTCACTAATGCTAAGAGCCAAAGTGAAGGCAGGTGGAAAGCTTGTGGAGGTAGGTGGGGTATATCAGACTAATGCTTGTGCAGCTCTAGATTGTTCTGAGCACATGTCTTTTCTAGGCCTTCAGCCGTGCACACAGAATTGGACAGAACAAGAAAGTGATGATATACCGCTTTGTGACAAGGGCCTCAGTGGAGGAGCGTATCACTCAGGTGGCCAAGAAGAAGATGATGTTAACTCATCTGGTAGTGAGACCAGGGTTGGGCTCCAAGACAGGCTCCATGTCCAAACAGGAACTTGATGACATTCTCAAATTTGGCACTGAAGAGCTCTTCAAGGATGAGGCTACTGAGGGGGGTGAGTGCCTGGGAATAGAACTGAAGGGGGTGGGGAGATGTCTCCTTACTTAGGGAGAGACTGTAGACACAGTGCTGATTATAACTATAAAGAGGGTCTAGGGTGGCAGTTCCTTTCATAATTGAGATCCATGCAGTAATGGTGCCTGTACTCTTCCTTCAGGGGATAACAAAGAAGGTGAGGACAGTAGTGTCATCCACTATGATGACAAAGCAATTGAGCGTCTCTTGGATCGGAACCAGGATGAAACAGAAGATACAGAACTTCAGGGCATGAATGAGTATCTCAGCTCCTTCAAGGTGGCCCAGTATGTGGTTCGTGAGGAGGAGATGGGGGTGAGTATGAAGTGGATGTCAGCTAATGTGTTCTCCTGAATGATGGAGGATCAATTAAGTTAATTGAGCTCTGAAGCTGTTAAGGCCAGGCAGGTGTATGTATATATATGTCTATATATTTGCTATGACAGACTGGGACTTGGAGCATAGGGCCCTAAATTTGTTACCTCTCTGGCAGGAGGAAGAGGAGGTTGAACGAGAAATTATTAAGCAAGAGGAGTCGGTAGATCCTGATTACTGGGAGAAACTGCTCCGTCACCATTATGAGCAACAACAGGAGGATCTGGCCAGGAATTTGGGCAAGGGCAAACGTATTCGCAAGCAAGTTAACTACAATGATGGCTCGCAGGAGGATAGAGGTACAAATCCACAGGACTCTGAGGGAAAAATGGGTGTAAGTATGTGTTGCTGGAAAGTAACGGAGTAGCGTCTCAGGCTCACGTGCTGTTTTTCTTTCAGACTGGCAGGATGACCAGTCAGATAATCAGTCAGACTATTCAGTTGCTTCTGAGGAAGGAGACGAGGACTTTGATGAGAGATCTGAAGGTAAGTTCTACTGGAGCCAGAGTTACTGGGTTGCTTTGAGTGTGGAAACAGTTGGGGCTTGATTTGGGTGATGTATACGTTTTGTACTGCTCTCCTGCTGGGGCAGTATTCACACAAGAATAGGCTGTGCGTTGTCTCTTGACTTAGCTGCATTTCTCTCTTCAGCAGCTCGTCGGCCTAGCCGCAAGGGCCTGAGAAATGATAAGGATAAGCCTCTGCCTCCCTTACTGGCCCGTGTGGGAGGGAACATTGAGGTAAGTTGTACCAGGGAAGGCACTTGGCATCCCAGCTGCTCCTGTATTCCTCTTGCCATATCTGTGCGTCTGCTCCTTCATTCTAGGTATTGGGTTTCAACGCTCGCCAGCGGAAAGCCTTCCTCAATGCTATCATGCGCTATGGAATGCCACCTCAGGATGCCTTCACCACTCAGTGGCTTGTTCGGGACCTCCGTGGCAAGTCAGAGAAAGAGTTCAAGTGAGTCTGCGTTAGGCAGGAATGGAAGACTGACAGCAACCAGTCCTTTTGGGGAAGAATGAGAATTGGACCTTTTCTTGGAGATTACATTTCCTTAATGTATTGGTTGATTCTTTATGGAAAAATGAAGTATAAGCTGGGATTGTTGCTAACTCTCTTACTTGGACCTGACTCTTCAAAAAGCAAATGATTTTATAGGAGTAGCATGGCTCTACAAGCATGTAATGAATACTCTCCCAGAGTCTTTCTTGGGTTTATGATTGTTTATGGCTCAAGACTCTTGAGTTAGCTATGTATGTACTGATTCTGTTAGGAAATTGTCCCTTGAAGAAGCCTGGAGCCCCAGAACTTGTTACTATGGGTTAAGAGTCTCGGGGTAATTTCCCTTATGTGCTGGAAGGGGTCTGACAATGCATGTCTCCAGATAATGCAATTTATGGACTAATTGCTTGTCTCTCAATCGCTGCAGGGCCTATGTCTCGCTGTTCATGCGCCATTTATGTGAACCTGGAGCTGATGGTGCAGAGACCTTTGCAGATGGGGTCCCACGGGAAGGTCTTTCTCGACAGCACGTCCTTACTCGCATTGGGGTCATGTCGCTTATACGCAAAAAGGTAGGTGCCTGGTAGAGCAGTGTGGCCTTTGCTGGCCATACATACAGCTGTAGTCACTGGGGTCGTGAGTTGGAGAGTTACCTCTCCTTTCACACCTATTTTTGTTGTGTGCTCACTGATCTACCTCTACAGGTATAAGGATGAGCTTTGTATGACTCCTCCCGTGATAGGTCTTTCTCTCCCTCTTGTGCAGGTGCAGGAATTTGAACATGTGAATGGCCGCTGGAGTATGCCAGAACTGGCAGAGATAGAGGAGAACAAGAAACTTTCACAGCCCAGCTCACCCTCTCCCAAAACTCCAACTCCTTCGACACCAGGGGATACACAGCCAAATACACCTGCCCCTGTTCCTCCACCCGGTGAGGGCTCCCTTCTTGTACAACCCTGCGTCTGACCTTACCCTGGCTGTTCCCCTCACCGGAACTGTGGTGGTGGGGTCTGGGGGTGGACGCAGATCAGCTTACTCTCATGTTAGGAGGGCTGCCAAAGACATGTGCAAGCCCTTAAAGGCAAGAGAGGACACTGGCTTTCCTGGGATGAGCTGACATCAGTGGGAAGTCCAGCATTTGCAGTGGGCGGGAAAAAGAGGGTCATGTTAGGCTCATTGTGATGGACCTGATCTCTGGGAGCAAAAAAGTGGTCTTGGTAACAGGGCAGAGTTTACTGATTGGCTTCTCTTTTGTCTGCTGTGCTGCTCTGGCATGTGGAATACACAGAAGATGGAGTAAAAGTAGAAGAAGGAGCTAGTGCTAAGGAGCAAGGAGAGCCGTCTGAACCAGAGAAGGAGCTCAGTGCCTCTGCTGCTGAAACAGAGGCCCCTATGGAGGTGAGTTTGGGCTTTTCTGCCTTATAATTTCTTTTGCAAATTTCTCAATTTCTGCCCCCTCTTCATTTCAGCTGAGGCAGAGATGAGTTTTTAGTGTGATACTTGAAGATAACTCTCTGGTCCTCAGAACGGTCCACAGTTGTGTCTTTGTGTCTTTTTGTGTCTTTGCTTTTCAAATGACTGTGACTGTGTTCTGTTGTCGTGCACTGCCTGTGCTTTGTGTCTCACTGGTTGCTGTCCTCACCAGTGTGCTCAGCCTGTGGAGACACCGCCCCAGGAAGCGAAATCCCCAGTGAACTCCACAGAAGCAGATGAAAAAAAACCAGAGGAAACGGAAGTGAAGGAAAGACCAGATGAACCAATGGAAGTAGAAAGCAAAGGTACAAAGCACTTAATCCTAAAGAAATAGGCTTTAATGTAGAAAATCAGTGGGAAGTTGCAGAATAGTATTGGGTTTCACTGAAGAACAAAACTGTGGACTTCCTGTGTTCCTGTGCATCTCATGTTCCCCTTCTTTCCTGCAGCTGATGTGGAGAAAGTGGAAGACAGAGCAGCTACTGAAAATTCCTCTGACCCTCCTATAATCACTCTGGATGAGAAAGGTGAGGCATGATGACTCCCTTATCTTCCTTAACCCTTCTTCTGCAAGGATTCATTTTGGGTCCAACTAGTTGCAGTATCTGTCATGTTTGTTTTAATAACTTTGTGTGCACAGATGAGAAAAAGGACGATGATAAGAGAGATGTGGTGATGCTGCAGAACGGAGAGATGCTGAAAGAGTCAGTAGATGAAAGGCACAAGAAGGCAGTAAAGCAGCGCTTCATGTTCAACATAGCAGATGGTGGTTTCACTGGTATGAGATCTTCATCTGCTTGAACTTGTTTATAAGCTCCTGCTTATGTTTGTGAAATAACTTCCAAGTGTTCTGGTGTCTCTTGCCTTTCCAGAACTACACTCCCTCTGGCAGAATGAGGAGCGGGCTGCAACTGTCACCAAGAAGACCTATGAGATCTGGCATCGCCGTCACGACTACTGGCTCCTAGCTGGGATTATCAAGTATCCTTGCCATGACAGACACATTCTCCCACCTTGTACATAATTTGTCACGGTGAAAGTGACCGTTCTGGATCTGACTGGAGTAGGTTAAGTGAGAGAGTGCTTTATCTTCTTCACAAGAGTGAAAGTGATGGTGGGAGGGGGAACTTCCTGCAGCATAGTTAAGACTTAGCGGGACATAGTTCTCATCCTTCTTCCTTGCCTCCTTGTTCGTTCCCTTTCTTGTACCCCCTTTCCCCTCTCACTCTGGAGAGCAGTACTGCCTGGGCTGTGTATTCCCTTGTTTTCACTGCCTTTGTTTGCCTGAGCTCATCCCATCTCAGTCATGGCTATGCCCGTTGGCAGGATATTCAGAATGATCCACGTTACGCCATCCTCAATGAACCCTTCAAGGGTGAGATGAACAGGGGTAACTTCCTGGAAATAAAGAATAAGTTCTTGGCAAGGAGATTTAAGGTAAGGATTTAAGAGCAAGTTCTTACAGTTCTGAGTTTCCACCAAGAGAGTGAAAGGTTTATGCAGCGTCTTCTGTTTGAGGGGTAATAAAAAATGTAATATATCTCAGGATCATGCAGTTGCTCCATGATAGCAGCTCCCTTTTTTCTGGAAATGGTATTGTGGAGCTTGGTTCAGTGTTTTCTACCCAAATGTTTATTGAACCAACTGGTAAGCAAGTGGCTTAAGGTTCAAGTGGCTGTTTTTGTCACAGCTTCTGCTCAGTCTCCTACAACCCACTCCATGTGCCTGAACAGAACTATGGGTTGCTGAAGGGGCTGCCTTCAATCTCTACTTCATCCTCTTTAGGAGTGAACATATCTTAGTTGTGGGAGTGATTTAAGATCAAGTAAAAGCCATGTAGGTCTCAGTCTTGGGGCAAAACATTGATTGAATATAGAATGAATGATAAGTTCTGCACTTACAGGATTCCAGCTGATTCTCCAAATGCTTACAAGATTTTAGACTCTATAAATAGGATGGAATACTTTTCCCTAGGGTTCAAAGAGTAATCTCGGTTCCATTTGTCTCATAAAGAATGTGTAAAAAGAATCAGAGGAGGAATGAAAGTACTAGAGGAGTTCTAGTAGTCTATTAAACCAAATGTACCCTGCTTTTCTTGTGTATCTGGCTTTGCTTCATGAAGCCCTTACTATTTTGGGCTACTCAGTAAAGCCAGCCGGTGAAAGGAGATTCAGCTACACAATCTCACCTTTTGAGATGGTGGGAAATTGGGACTGGGGGTGCAGACAAGGCTCCCTCTCAGGCAGCTGCTGTAGGACTCATTCCTGTCCCCCCTTGCAGCTCCTGGAGCAAGCGCTGGTGATCGAGGAGCAGCTGCGGAGAGCTGCCTATCTGAACATGTCGGAAGACCCGTCTCACCCATCCATGGCTCTGAACACACGTTTTGCAGAGGTGGAATGCCTGGCTGAGAGCCATCAGCACCTATCCAAGGAGTCAATGGCTGGGAATAAACCAGCCAATGCTGTGCTGCACAAAGGTAATGCGGTGTGTTAAACGGGCGGGATAGGTGCTTAGCAGTGCTGTCCCTTTCCCGTCCGAACAGATGTCCCTTTCTCTTGTAGTTCTGAAGCAGCTGGAGGAGCTTTTGAGTGACATGAAGGCAGATGTGACTCGTCTGCCCGCCACGATTGCCCGCATCCCGCCCGTGGCCGTGCGCCTTCAGATGTCGGAGCGCAACATCCTCAGCCGCCTGGCCAACCGCAGCAGCGAGCCCCCGCCGCCGCCCCCGCCCCAACAAGTACGTACCCTCTCTGGTCAGTAAGGGACTCACGGCGGGAGGGGGCCTCCGTGGGCCAGCCTGGGCTCTGGTGACCAGCCCGTGAGTCTCAGCTCCTCCTCTCTCGCCCTACAGGTGGCCCAGCAGCAGTGAGTTCCTGGCCCAGTGCTGTTGACCTTTCGGCCAAGCTGAAGTGACTCCCCTAGCCCACCCCTTCACACTCTACCCCTCTGCCTGACATTCCTGACTGGGTGCTGTTTCCCTCCATGGAAGCTGCTGCTCAGGTCTCTGGAAGGAGAAGAAACTCCTTCCTCTGCAGCCAGCCCGTTGGAGCGAGGAGTGTGTTTAGGAGAGAGGGGGATGGATGTATGATGGACTCTGTATATAGTGACTGGAGGCCCCAGCGCCATGTCTGTTACATGGAGAACCTGGCTGCATTGCTCGTTGCCTCCGCCTGGAATTCCAGTTTTTGTTCTTAATTTTATTTTGAGTTTGTTTACTGAGACAAGTGCGCAGGCAAGACCAAGCAAAAGCCAGGACAGAGACAAAGCTACCTCCATCAAAATCCTTTTTAATACAAAAACTGACCGGACTTGTCAACTAATAAGCAGCTTGAAGACAAAAGCAAACAACAATGAAAAACCAACAAAAAACAGCAAAACGTTGATAAAACTGAAAAATAAAGTTTCCTTGTATTTTATTTTGTTGTCTCTATTATCATGAGTGTACTGGGGGTAAGTATGTGGTCTCAGCACTGAAAGAAGAGGAAGTCAGGTCTTTTTGCTGTATCAGAGCAGCTTTTGGGGTATCCTACACCTCTGAGAGGTGTAGTAGGTGCTCTACCCTGGCAGTGTTTAAGGCCAGGCTCGATAAGGCCTTGAGGAACCTGGTCCTCAGGAGTGATGTCCCTACCCCTGGCACTGGAGTTGGGCTTGATGATCTCTAAACCTCTTCGTCCCCACCTTAACGGTCTCTGGTTCTGTGACTCCTTTCCCCCACGCCTTTCTCTGCTGCCTGCCTTGGGCTGTTGACCCCCGGCTGTAGGACCGGCCTGGGAGTGCCCGCGCAGGATCCGCGCTCCCGGGGCCGCAGCCTCGCCCTGGGGGCAGCAGGGACCCCTCGCGGTGCCGCCCTTCCCGCGGCCCCGCGCGGCCGCTGACGTTTCCGGGACAGAGCCAATCGGCGATCACGACGGGCGGTGCTGGCCAATGGGCGGTGCGGGGGGCGGCCCCGCGGCGGGCGCGTGCGCCGGGGCGGCGGGACGCGGGCCACGTGTGGCGGAGGCGCGCGTGGGTCCCGCGGCGCGGCCATGGGGCGGAAGTTGGATCCCACCAGGAAGGAGAGGAGCGGCCCCGGGCGCAAGGCCCGCAAGCAGCGCGGGGCCGAGGTGGAGCTGGCCCGGTTCCTGCCGCCAGGTAAGTGCGGCCTGCACCGGCCCGCCGCCGCCCCGCGGCGCCCGCCGCCGTCTGACCGCCGCGTGTCTTCCCGCAGAGCCCGAGAGCGGCAGGAAGAGGCTCTCCAGTCACGGCAGAAAGAGGTGAGGCGGCGGCTCGGCGGGCCGGGGGGCGCGGGCCGCGCCGGGGCTGATGGCCGCTTCCCCTCCCCACGCAGGGCTGCGAAGAGGCGGCTGGGAGCGGGCAGCGGCCCGGCGGGGAGGAGACCCCGAGGAGGGGAAGGAGGAGGAGAGCGGGAGCCCGCAGGTGAGTGGGAGCGGGGCCGAACCGGGCTGACGGGCCCGCGGTGCCCCGTACCGCTTCCCCCGGGCGCTGCCGCCGCCGTTCTTCTCTGGCGGCGTGTTCAAGGCAAGGGACATGTGGAACTTCATTATTTTAAATCGTAGAATCCTAGAGTATCCTGAGTTGGAAGGCACCCAAAAGGATAACTGAGTCCAGTTCCTGGCCCCGCACAGGACCACCCCAGCAGCCACACCATATTCCTGAAAGTCTTGTCCAAATCCTTCTAGAGCTCAGACGGACTTGGTGCTGTGAGCACTTCCTTGGGAGCTTGTTCCAGTGCCCAGCCACTCTGTGGTGAAGAATCTTTTTCTGATACCCAACCTAAACCTCCCCTGACACAACTTTGATTGCTGTTCCCCAGGATCCTGTCATTTGTCACCACAGAGAAGAGATCAGTGCCTGCCCCTCCTCTTCCTCTCATGAGGAAGTTGCAGACTGCAGTGAGGTCTCCCCTCAGTCTCCTCCAGGCTGAACAGACCAAGTGACCTCAGCTGCTTCTCACAGGCTTCCTCTCCGGACCCTTCATCATCTTGGCCCTCTTTTGGGTTCTCTCTAGTAGATAATAACAATGAATTCTATCTGATTTCTGGTGGCTGACATGCCAGGAGGCAGTGTTGTCTGAAGAACTAGTCAAAGGTCTCTCTTCTGCATGTTAAATCAATTCTTTCCTTATCCTCCATTCACAGCAAGGTTGTTGCAGGCTGCTTTTATAGCTGAGCCCTTTAAATCTTTGTGTTACATCTTGTGCAGCCCAGGAAACTCTTGAAGTAGAAAGAAGGAAGGCTAGACAAAGATTCAGGAGGGAGGGTACCGTAGTATGTCAGAGCAAGTACCATAAGAATTCTGTGGCAGTGTTTTAATTTGGTAATTCTAGTTAGATCTCCTGAAAGTTCCACTGTGGGAGAGGTGAGAGTACGCCCAATACTTTATGAGATGTAGAGAATGAACAGTCCCTCCCTCTGGACAGGCAGCTCAAGACTCAGACTAAGGCCTTCTTGTGTAACAACTGAAAAAGCAGAGCAGCTGATTTTGGAAATAATGCCTAACTCTTGGCCACTTCTTCTGCCTTTAGTTGAAGAGCAGCTGTCCCCACAGAAGGAGAAACGTGCTCTAAAGGCAGCAGGACAAACTGCCCGTGGCCGTTCTGGCTTCAGTGATGGCAATTCCAAGTGGCTGGCTCCAGCCAAAGCCAAGAAAACCCCACCTAAAGGAAACCATGTGGAATTATCCAGTGATGGTGAGGTGGAAGAAGGTGGCTGGGAGATGGAGGAGGATGGGAGCAGCGAGGAGATGGTGGATGATTATGGTGCCTCGTCATCAGAGGAGGAAGAGGTAGGAACTTCTTGCCCTTAATTACACAACAAATACTTGGTGTTGTTGGCTGAAAGGACCCCTCAGGACTGGGGGGAAGGGATGGCTTTAGTGGCAGGAGGTGATGAGGTGGTGGAGAACTTTCCCCTTCTTTCCTTTACAAGAATGATTTCAAGGTTAGCAGCTGAGTCCAGCCTAGCATTCAGTGCTTTTGTTTGTTGTTCTTTTTAAACAGAGCAAATAAATTTCACAGATGGTGGGGAATAAGGGGACGACTGTGGATGTTTTTTTATTAATCTTTTGTCTCTATTTAGCTGCTGCCTATTGAAAAAGCTGCCCTGAAGCAGAAGCCTGACAGGTGAGTGTGTAGAGCCTTCCCTGGATAGATGAGGTGCCTGTGGTGTTGTTATTCTTCTGTTATTTCTGCCATTTAAGAAATGGTAGTTGAGAAGTGTCTGTGTGATCCTGTCCTTAGGGAAGATGACAGCGAAGATGAAGAGGAGGAGGAAGAGGACAAAGAAGCAGAGGAGGCAAGCAAACAGAAAATGGGGCAGAAGGAAGAAGAGGGACCAGATCTGCAGCTCAACCTGGATATAGATGAACAATTTAAACTGCCAACTAGTGAAGAGATTGAGAAGGAGGATATCCTTTTTATCTGTGACATCCATAAGCCATGTGCATGATGCAGCACGGGGCCTGGGTACAATCAAAGAGCTTCACTTGGACTCTGTCGTGCATATTGCTTAGCACAAGTGTCTGTGCATGACAAGGTATTTTTAGCTGAGCTGTCCTAATAGATAGTGTATAATGCTGTGCTTCTGTATAGCACAGTTGGGAAATCTGTGACGCCCTGCATGGGGCTTGGAACCTGCCCTAATTTCCTTTCTAGTCCTAAATACATATGGATGTCTTATTATGTGGTTTGTTCCTCTCTACCCTGATTTTCCTGGTGCGGGTTTGTGTAACCCATTCCCAGAGTTTCTGATGAATTCTAGCAATTCTAGCATCCAAATTCTTGCTGCTGGACTTCGGTGATTTTAATTTCCTGCCTCCCTTCTTTCTCTCCTCTGTACCACTTGGTTGCCCTTGGGGAACTTCTGGTCTTTTTTCTGCTGCAGGTAATGCTTCAGTATGAAAGCATTTTGTTAGTTTGGTTTTTTTTTTCTATTTTCCTCTGTTTAGCTAAAGTCATTCTTTTAAACACTGTCTAGTTCTGCCTTGCGAATTTTTTATCCAGTTTCATCCTTTGAGTCTGGTCTCTGCGAGCTCTGGTGGAAGCAGTATTCCAGCAGAGCCGTTCCGGCGCAGGCGCTGCTGTGGCGCGCGAGTCCGGCACTGCTGACTGTACTTGTAAAGCACCCCTGTGCCAGCTCCTTGGCTGTCGGTGATTCCTTGACAGTGTCCCCACCTGCTGAGCCACCAGACCTGCATGTCATTCACCAGCGCATCCAGGGCAACATGGAGGTGCTGCAGGACTTCGGGGTGAAGCGGGAAGAGGGGCGCTCCCGGCAGGAATACCTCGCGCTGCTGCGCCGGGACATGGCCGCCTACTACTCCTACAGCGACTTCCTGCTCACCAAGCTCATGGACATCTTCCCACTCCCTGAGGTGGGCTCCTGCCCTGCCCGTAGCTGTGCTGACCAACGGGGGTTTGGCTGCCTCCCTGAGAACTCACTTTTATCTCTGTTCCCTGTCCCTTCTTCCATCCAGCTGATAAAGTTCCTGGAGGCTAACGAGGTTCCCCGCCCTGTCACCATTCGCACCAACACGCTGAAGACGCGGCGGCGGGACCTGGCACAGGTGAGCAGGAGCCAGTGGCTGTGTCCTGAGCTGCCTGTCCCACAGAGCAGCGCCTCAGTCCCTTCTCCTTGCCTTGCAGGCTCTCATCAACCGTGGCGTGAATCTTGACCCCTTGGGGACGTGGTCGAAAACGGGACTCGTGATTTATGACTCCACTGTACCCATCGGTGAGATCATCTTTTCCCTAGAGGGCTGAGCTCACCCACTCCTGCTTCTGGTTTTTTTAACATGTCATCTTCTTCTGTTCTGCCTTCCCTGCCCAGGTGCCACCCCAGAGTATCTGGCTGGACACTACATGCTGCAAGGAGCCTCCAGTCTTCTCCCTGTCATGGCGCTGGCTCCGCAGGAGAATGAGCGCATCCTGGATATGTGCTGTGCCCCAGGAGGCAAGACCAGCTACATAGGTACTGCCCTGGAGCCTTGGGAGGGATGCTCTGTCAAGTGAGGGGTTTCCACTGCTCTACACAGAAAGGGGGAATTGAGGGGGACTGAACTCAGAGAATTGGGGGGGTTGGCTGTCCCTGGAGACACAGGCACAAGAGGTTTTCAGCCCCTTGCTGGTGTGTTTTGCCCTCTGGCAGCTCAGCTTATGAAGAACACAGGGATGATCCTGGCTAATGACAGCAGTGCCGAGCGGCTGCGTAGCGTGGTAGGGAATTTGCACCGCCTGGGAGTCACCAATGCTGTTGTGAGTAACTGCGATGGACGCCAGTTCCCCAAGGTATGTGCCTGTCTGCAGTGCTTACCCAGAGCTGCTGTGCTGTCCCTTTAGTGAAGCTGTGCTCTCCAAAGTCACCTGTCACAGGAGCATGAGCAGAGCTGCTGGGGAGTGTGTTTGTTGTTTGATACAGAGGCAGGAAGGTAGAGAGGGAGGAGGAGTGTTTCCTGCCTTCCCAGTCTTGTGGTTCCCCTTCTAGTCTTGGCCTTGTTTTGAGTTCCTACCTGTGAGCGTAATTCCAAATCTACATGTGCCTGTAGGTTCTTGGAGGGTTCGACCGTGTCTTGCTCGATGCTCCTTGTAGCGGAACAGGCGTCATTTCCAAGGATCCTGCTGTCAAAACCAACAAGGTGGGTGACCTGTGCAGACTCGAGTATGAGTCACAAGAGGAAAGCCTTTGGGGCAGCTTTTTTCTTGAGAGATACCTACAATACATTTTGCCATTTCTTTCTTATTCTGTGTGTTGTACCTGTATCTCTTTTTGAGATTACTTCTGCAGAAGACTCTGGGCTCTTGCACATTATATGTGCTTTGCTCTCCTGTCATTCCCTCGTCCACAGCAGAGGCCTGGGGCACTTCTCTTTGCCTGTGGCATCCTAACCTTTCTTTCTCTCTCAGGATGAGAAGGATATCCAGCGTTGTGCCCACCTGCAGAAGGAGCTGCTTCTCAGCGCCATAGATTCGGTCAATGCTGCCTCAGAGACAGGGGGCTACATTGTCTACTGCACTTGCTCCATCATGGTAAGTGCCTTCTACATCATCTGTTGTGGTCACCTCCTCCCCAGGAGATGGTGAGTTTTGGATCCTAATGCTTAGCTACCTCTGGCAGGTGGAGGAGAACGAGTGGGTTGTGGATTATGCCCTGAAGAAACGCAATGTCCGTTTGGTGGCCACAGGCCTGGATTTCGGCAAGGAAGGCTTCACCAGGTGCGTGCCAGGTCACAAGCTGCACGTGTGACTGCTCCTTGGTGGCCAGGTTTGAGCAGAGGTGCTCTATCACTCCTCACCCCACTTGCTCCTCCAGGTTCAAGGACCGTCGCTTCCACCCGTCCCTCAAGTCTACGCGGCGCTTCTACCCCCACACGCACAATATGGATGGGTTCTTCATCGCCAAGTTCAAGAAGTTCTCCAATGCCATCCCGCAGGCACAGAAAGGTGATGTAGTGCTGGAACTCAGTGGAGCTGGCTGGGCCTGCCTCCTTTGCTCCTGCTGCTTCCAGTTCTGGGCCCCTCATTTGGGAAGGACATTGAGACGCTGGAGCGCGTCCAGAGGAGGCAACGAGGCTGGTGAGGGGCTGGGAACACAAGCCCTGTGAGGAACGACTGAGGGAGCTGGGGGTGTTCAGCCTGGAGAAAAGGAGGCTCAGGGGTGACCTTATCACTCTCTACAACTCCCTGAAGGGTGGCTGTAGTCGGGTGGGGTTGGGCTCTTTCTCCAGGCTGCAGGTGATAGAACCAGAGAACTCAGTCTCAAGCTGTGTCAGGGGAAGTATAGGTTGGATATTAGGAAAAAGTTTTTCACGGAAAGAGTGATCAAGTACTGGCATGGCCTGCCTGGGGAGGTGGTGGGGTCACCATCTCTGGATGTGTTTAATAAAAGACTGGATGTGGCACTCGGTGCTATGGTTTAGTTGAGGTGTTAGGGCTGGGTTGGACTCGTTGCTCTTGAAGGTCTCTTCCAACCTTGTGGTTCTGTGATTCCCCCGCAGAAGCCACGCGGGTTCTTCTCACAGCGCCCTTCTCTCGTTTCAGATGAAGAGCCTGCTGAGGAAGCGGCAGCTCCATCCACCGTCCCTGATACCAGCATCACGGAGCCTCCGCCAAAAAAGAAGAAACTTGAGGGATCAAAAGCTGACAAAGAGCAGAAGCTGCCCCAGCCTGCTTTGAAGAAGAAACATTCATTGCAAGCACAGAGGAGACTCTTGAAGGCTGTTCGGCCTTCTCCCAAAATGATGCGGCCTAAAGTCCCTGCCAAGAAGAAGAAGCATAGAGTGAAAGCGAATGGACAGTGATTGGAACTGCTTTTCCACGTGTTGGTCCCTTCCTTGGAGAGCAAAGGCTGCTGCAGCTCTGTGTGTACCCCACTTTGCTGCTCTGTGCAGATTGTCTCTGCACCTCTGAGCACCTGGGACAATGACAGCCCCCTTTGCTCCTTCCCTTTGCATCAAGGACTGATGCACTCACCCATTAAAAGTTTTATACTCTTGCTCAAGTCTTGCTCTTTTTCCTTGGAACACAAAACAGAGAATTCTGCTGTGTCCCCTTATTCCTTTGCAGCAGTAACTCCTCTTACTCCCAGCTGATGCTCTGGCATTTGTGGTGTCTGTCCTTATTCCCTACAAGGGGGATGTTTGTGAAGAAGCAGTGGGAGCTGAAATCCTTCTGCCTGCATGAAGGGTGTATTGTGTGGAGCTGTCAGCTGAGTGCTTTGTCTGGGCAAGGCTGTAGCCCATGGTTCCCTACTTCCCTGTTGTCACTTAGTTCACTCTTGTGACTGTCCCCATTTCACCATTTTTCTGATCCCCAGCAATCTCTCAGTTCTTGCCCTCCCAGACTTGAGCAGGGATTGCTTTTGGTTAGTGGAGCTGTACAATGAAGTTCTTTTTGCCTTTATGTTCACCCAGATGCAGCTGCTTCTCCTTAAGACACAGCAAGCAGCGGTCTGGGCTGTTCCTGTTCAAATGTCCTGGTCTGCTCCCTGTGAGGCTGCAGCTTTCCACTCACTGTGGGTGCCACCAGGCACAGGGTGATCAGCAGAAACTGAGGGAACCTGCTGCCATGGGTGCCCGGGGAAACACAAAACAGCACTTAAAAAACACAAACAACATGGAATGCCTAATCTGTTCTTGCTCCCCAGCCCATCAAACCTGGGCTATGCCAGTGGATTGTCTGCCCACACTTTGGTGGGTCACTGGCAGCTGTCCTCAGGCTTGTGGTGTGTCTGCTGCCTGGCTCTCAGACCTCCTTTCCTGCTGGCAGGCTAGCCCAGCTTGCAGTTTGCTAACGGAGCAGCAGCGTGCCTGCGTGCAGGGAAAATGGCTGGGATTAGCTTAATGCCAGGCCAGGACAGCTGGTGGTACCAGGGAGCAGGGCTCAGCCACACAGGCACACCGACCAGCAGCCAGTCTCCGTGTGACTGGCTCCTATTCATTCCTCTCTCCATTTCCCATGCTCAATTCTCCCCGATTTAGCTTGATCCCTCCCTTTCTCCTCCTTCGATCCTTCCCCTCAACATCCCATAGTAAGTTTTGCTCCCATAATCTTCCTTAAAACATTGCATGATAAACTTTACAAGGTCCTGCAGTTACCCTCAAACATCCCACCACAGATCTGCTCTTTCCCACGATGCCCATGATAATGCTGCTTTTTTATCGGTAGTGAAATTTCTGGCTGAAGCTCTTCAAGGTTGCACTTGAATGGTTCCTATAATAGTTTAGTCTCTGAGTGTCTCAGGAGTCCTTGTCTTTGTTACAAGACATTATCTTCTGCTTTTTAGGGCTTTTGTATCTGTATGTTTTATTTACTATAACCCTGTTNGTTGGATGACTTTATCATTTTGTGTTGAATAGCTGTTAAACAAATATCTTCATAGTTGAAAATTAACTTTTTCCCCATGCTTCCCCAGGGAATTAGGTCAGGGAGAAGCCTCCGAATGCAACTGCCTCACTTTGGGCTTGTGTGGTGAGGTTTGGATTGCTGGATACAGAGGACCCAAGGGAAGCTTTTCGGTGTCTTTCAGAATAATTAAATAAATGTGAGGTGCAATAGCACCCAAGGGAAGGAATTACTGCTTCAGTGATGCATTTCTAGTACCCCCCATCTGCATAAAGACTGTAAAACTGGGAAATGTTCAGAGAGGACAAATACGTTCTAAGTTTTGGTGAGAGAAGCAGCAAGAGCCTCTCTAAGCCCTGGGCCTGTCCTTTTGGGAGCAATGCTGATCTGTCCCCGCTTGTTGCTGTCTCCTGCTGAGGTAACCATGTGAGTGTGCAGCCTCAGCTTGAGAGCCAGTTTATTCTGATAACCCATCACCAGGGACAGAGTTTTCCTGGCTGGGATCCCAAGGTAACTGCCTGGTTTCCAGCAACATCCGAATTATGATGGAATTTCAGCCATGAAATGTAGGAATAATTCCTGCTTTAACTGTGTCAAGAAAACTTCTCTCTTGCTGAGCATTGCTCCAATCACTTGGCATGCCTGCAAACCTTTTGTTATAGCTGGGAGAGATGGGATAAATTTTTATCTCTCTTTGGTGGTTTGATCTCCTGCTCTTGATTTCAGCCATTGCAGTTATCACAGCTCAGAGAGATAATGTTGAGTGTGACATTGAAATGCCACCATTGAGCTTCAGAGGCTGTGCTGGGGATGCAGCAGCTGGGGACAAAGCTGGGTGGTTTCCTCTGCATTCTGGTACAAGGCTGTGGCCACATTAGGCTTGTGCTTGCAGCTGCCTTCTTACTCTGGGAATCTTTTGTTACCTGAAAGCTGAGATTTCTGGAAACTGTGACTGCTGGATCATCTTTCAGTACCCTCCTTTAATGTGTTTTAATATCTGAAAGCTGCTGATAATGTGGCTTGCGAGAGCTGAGACAGAGCAAAGCAAGAACTGAGGCAGAGCAAGGATTGAAAGGAGATCTGAGGGGTAAAAATGCTGTCACAGATTAAAAGCTTGAGAGAAGTCGTGATATCTGTTCCCCTGTGCTGCGTGCAGTCCTCCTCCCCAAACTGGGAGTCTGTTGGAGAAGCCTTATCAGGGCACAATGAAGACAGCCAGCTGGCAGCTCCTGCCTGGCAGGCTCCAAAGTGTGCCAGCTCCCCTCTGCACACCGGGAGGGAGAGGCAGGCCCTGCACTGCTGCACCCTTGGGGCGGTGCAGGAAGGAAAATGAAGAGTTCTGGGCACAAGAGTGCGTCATGGAAAGAGAAGAGACTTCAGCAGGGACAGGGGTCGGTCACTGAGTCCAGTGATGTCATGTGCTGTAATGTCTGCTCTGGATGCACTGCCTCATGTCTGGCTGTATCCTGAGGAAGGGGCTGAAACCCTGCTCTGCACATTTCAGGGACTTGGGTATGAAATTTGGATCTTCATCTGCACTACACTGCACGTAACACCCAGAGATATGGACACATCTGTAGGGGCTGAACCCACAAATGGCCAAAGTCCCATCAGTGGGTCTTGCTCCCCCAGGCTGTCCATCCTTCCTAGGGAGGATGTGGAGAGCTCCTGAGAGCTTCTGAAACCTGGGAGAGGAGCAGCATCTCAGGCTGGTAATGGATGTTACAGCTGGGCAAATGCACAGGAGACAGGTGATTTTAATAGGGGGTTGCCACCTGGGGAACCTACCTTGATTTGCCCATGGAGCATAGTGGTAGAGGCTTAATCTCTTTTTACTGTGCTGTCAGCAATTAGAGACAGATTCCCACACGAGTACCTGATCTGAACTACAGGAATTTGCACTGACTGTTTTGCACAGGGTCAGAAAATGCAGTGCTTCTTTCTTGGCCTTAAAATCTGCAGAAGTGAGATAAATACCACCACGACTGCGAATAAGTGTCTTTTTTCACACTGAGTACAGGTATGATTTTAAGAGCTGTAGTGAGCAGCTCTGTGTGGCAGCAGCCACAGCCCAGCAGTGCCACTGTTGACCCTGAGCTGCTGAACTGGGGGCAGGAGCAGCCGGAGGGTCTGGAGAAGTGCCAGGTGTTGGGTGAACCAAGAGGGGAAGATGAGCAGAAGGAGCTGTTGTGCTGCAGTGAGATTGAGGCCCAGAGGAGGAGTGCTGTGCTCCCCTGGGTAGCAGGATTGTCTCTGGTTTCTGGGCTTATGCAGGACTAAGTAGAACAAGCTGGCCCTTTGCCTCAGTCATCTTCTGCATCAGTGGGAATCCTTTACTCCAGCAAGTATCCTAAGCAAGGAAGTTAGAGAAAAAAGGAAGCTCCACACAGCCTCCTGTGCAGGACACAGCAGGGGTGTTGGTGGGAAGAGGTGCTGGAAGTCTGTAGCCCAGTCCCTGCTATAAAAGGGGCTGTCCTGGCACTAGGTCATGTCACTGGATTTGCACAGCTGAGCCCCGAGAACCACCACGGATGGAGATCCCACCACCTGCTCCAGTGCTGTGCTGGCCTCCTGGTAAAAAAAGCTGCTCCTGATGGATGGCAATGCCTTCCTCCATTGGCATTTCATTAATCAGCTCCACTTGCTGGGTTTCCCCAGCCGGACAGAGCAGGCCAAGCAGAGCTTGGGAAAGCACTTGCAGAGCTTGGGAAAGCACTTACTGCACAGTTTGTGGTGTTGCTCTTGGCTGTGCTCTTCACTGGCTGCAGGCAGCAGCAGATCGCCCCAGTCTGACCTGGCTCACCCAGGTGCCAGGGTGTAACACCAGGAATATGAGAGGGGGAGGATGCTGGCACAATCTCTTGGCTGCCAGGCACGCAGGCAGGCTGTGGCAGCGTGGGGGGCGGGTGACAGGACGTGGCAGCAGGAAGGAGGGAGTCAGCAGGGTGGCTAAAGGTCACATGCTGGGAGGTTCCGAGCTGGATCTGTCACCACAGCTTCAAAACATCTCTTGTCCATCTGTGCTTCTCTTTTCCCTGGCTGTTTATTTGGTAGCATTGCTGCCAGGCACATTGCTCCCCACCAGCTGCTGTTGCAGCGCTGGGTTTTGGAAGATGGGGATGTCTTCTGCCTGTCCATGAGGAAAGCATCCCTGCCCTCCTCTCCCTGGACAAAAGCACTGCTTGTCACTGCTCAGCCTCTCTAGTCAGAGCAGAGCAAAGGAACATCTGCTTGAAAAGAGGAAAAGTGTTAGAAAGGAGGTGACAGAAGAGGAAAGCTCCCAACCTAAACCCATCTTGGAGGGACTGAAATCCACTTGAGTTCCAGTGGCCATGGGTGTGCCAGGGAGGATGCCTTGAGTCGTGGGCAGGACAGGGGTGATAGGCAGGCCCCAGGATACAACTGATACCAGAGACAGCAAGGCAGGAGAGGGGAACAAATCAGATTTGGCCTGCTCCCCAGCCAGGATGGCAGAAGAGTAATGGAGGGATGGAGGAGACCTGTAGCAGCAGCAGCAGCAGGGAACATGCAATAGGCAGACTCTCAGTCAAGACTCACAAAACTGGCCATCCTCAGTGGAGCCGGGAAGTTCCCGGCACTGTGGATTGAGCCATACCTTTGATCCCAAAGGAAGGGCTGTAGCACACTGCCCCTCTGGAGCTTGCCCAGCTCCTTCCACAGAGCTCAGTGCAGTGTGCTGCTGGGCATCTCTGAATTCCAACCCAGTGCTCATGGCTCAGCTGAGGCATCAGAGGCCGCTTTGCGCAGGTGCCACACTTGGCTCAGCTCCTCAAGTCCTGGGGGAAAGGGCCAGGAGCTCACAGACAGCAAGGGAACACAGGTGTCCACATCCATAAAATATTTATGTGGTGATCGATTTCTGCCTGGTCTCCTCCCACCGGATAATGGGGTGAGGGGCGACGCCAGCGCTTTTTGCAAAATTCACCTGGGTCGGGGTCAGCGGGTAAGAGGGAATGACCTAAAGTAGGCTAAAACAAAGGACACGAAACAAGACCCGAGGCTGCTCTCTGAACAAGGGAGGTGGAAGCCGGTTGCAAGCCAAGCACGATAGGATATCTGAGGGGCTGCCTCCACACAGCCTCCTCTCCCGCTGGCTCGCCATTGTCCAGCGGCAGCTGCCCGTGGGCGGGCTGCTGGCACAGCAGGGGCACGGCTGTCCTGGGCGGCTCCAGAGAGGATAACGAGAGGGTTTGGGGTGCAGAGGCGAAGTTATGCCCTCTTTAAGGGGGGCAGCTCTGGGAAAGCACTAAATTATATGGAAAAAGAAATTGAAAAGGAGGGAGAGGCACACTGTGTTGCGGCTGGGTTAGTTACGGAAATCGGTACCAAGCGGTGCCGGAGAGGGACTTCTCCCGGGGAATCCCGCTGGACCGGGTCCCTTCGCCCCGGGGCGCCCCGAAACCCTCCGGGGAGGCCGAGCCGCCCCTCGGCGGGGGAGACACGGNGAGCCCCTGGCCGGGGAGCCGCCCGCCGGCCCCTTCGCCGCGCCGCCCGCCGCCATGGCCCTCCGCAACGACCTGGGCTCCAACATCAGCGTCCTCAAGACGCTGAACCTGCGGTTCCGCTGCTTCCTGGCCAAGGTCCACGAGCTGGAGCGGCGCAACCGGCAGCTGGAGAAGCAGCTGCAGCAGGCGCTGGAGGAGGGCGCGGGCGGCCGCGGCCGGGGACCCCCGCGCCGGGACCAGGGTGGTCCCGGCCAGCCCTCCGCCTTCTCCGCCGGCTCCCGCTTCATGCCCGGCACCATCTGGTCCTTCTCGCAAGCCCGGCGGCTCGGCCCGGGGCCCGAGACCACCCTGGTGCAGGGACCGGGCGTCTCCTGGGTGCATCCCGACGGGGTGGGTGTGCAGATCGACACCATCACCCCCGAGATCCGAGCGCTCTACAACGTGCTGGCCAAGGTGAAGAGGGAGCGCGACGAGTACAAGCGCAGGTGAGAAGGGGCGGCGGGAGCGAGGGGCACCGGCGGCATCCCCGGGCACCGAAACTATCGCCGGGGAGGCTGCGGGGCTCTGCCCGGTGGGCGCTGTGCGGGAGGACCACAGTCCTGGCCAGGCTGCTCGGGAGCACGGGCTGCAGGCAGCACGAGGAAAAATGTGGACCCTGAAAGCGTTTGTATGTGCCTGGGTCTCCTCCCTTGCCTCCTGGTGTGTGAACCCTCTCGGGATGTTCGCTGAACCTTTTTCCATCTTACCAACCTGGTGTGAGGGACTAGAAATGCTTTTCCAAGCAGGGAAGGAATAACTCCAGAGCTGTGTTTTAAAGCCAAGGGGATCTGGAAATGCTCAGGAAGGAGGAGCAGCCTGAAAGTAGGTGAGGAAGGTGGGCATGCAGCAGTGAGCGGGTTTGGATTGGAGAAGGCTGCTGGGAAGAAGAGAGTTCTCTGGATGTGTCGGAAGGTGTCGAGAAGCCCCTCGCAGGGTGGCCGGCCTCTCCTAGGCCTTTTCCCTCACCAGCTGGCTCCTCAGCAGCAGAGAGCTGAGGCAGGACACCCCACTCGTCGGGGGCTTTCCTCCCGACCCAAAATAGCTGTGGCTTGGCATGTGCCTTGGGGAAGGGTGAAGCAGAATGCAAAGCTAATCTCTTGGCCGGTTCTTCTTTCCCGTGCAGGGTGGCCGCTGCTCTCGCCTCTTGCCGGAGGTGCTTTTGTGGCAGGCCAGTTTCCGAGGCTGCTCCCGGATCCACACGTAGGATGAGATCAGGCTGGGCTGGCGTCGCGGGGTCGGAGCGCAGGGCCGGGCGAGGGCGTCACCGGCGGCTGACACCGCCCGATGGTTTTGGGTTTTTTCGGAAGTCACGTTGTGATGCTTTGGAAGCACTTAGAAAGTTTGCGATTCCGCGGGAGCCGTGCCACTGGCCGGTTCTGCACAGTGCCAAGTGCCAAGACTGAGGCTGGGGTCAGATTTGGACTGGGGTCCAAGATGACACCCCATGCTTTTGGCTTTATAAGGCTTGGGATGAGCAAACTTGCCTGTCAGATGCTCTGAAGGCACCGAGCAAGGCTCGTGGAAAGAAGAGTTGGCATCTCTTCTTTCCCACCAACTGCTGCATGTACCTAAGGCCTTTTATTATTAAGCCAGTGGTCAGGCTCCTTCTCCAGAGGGGAGCAGCACTCCTTGCATTGCCTTTTCAGATTAGAGAGTGGGAAGCTGCAGCCAGTTTTTTGGCCAGGAAAGCTTGAGCCTCAAAGTGGGTCAGCCAGAGAGGACCAAGTTGGGTTTGTTGGTGCTGCTGAAACTTTGGGAGAATGGAGAGCTTTTCAGGGTTGTCCTGCTCTGGCAAGTGAGCTTCAGGGAAGGCTGCAGAGGGGGTGACAGAGGGACTGCTGAGGGTGGGATGGGGGGGCACCACAAGCTGCTATGAGCCAATGTTATTGGTGGGATCTATTTTTGGAGTGTGTTACCAGGAGCTGGGGGAAAGCAGACCCCACCCCCAGACCCTATCCAGCACTGGCAACTTTCTGACGGGTACAGCCAGGTCCCAAACAGGGGAATGGGACACAGGGATCCCGTTTCCACACCCTTCTCCATGCTGGGGGCTGACACCAACATCCCTTGGGAGCTGAGTGTTTCCTGCCATGGTGGGCTGTGATCTGCCATGGGGACAGTGCAGCTGGTGTCATGCCTTTGCCACCTGCCTGGAGACAGATGGAAGAGGCCAGATTTACACAGGACTTCCAAGTTCTCTTACTCATGGCTTGGGTGCTGGAGCTTGTGCTTTTTTCAGGACGGCGTTGCTGCCGTGCACCCCACAGCGCTTGGAGCAGTGCAGCAGGAGCTTCTCTCTGGATACATGGGGCCTGAAATTCAAGTCAGGGATCCTGGAGGGCTCTGGGGGCTATAGGGAGGGATGAGAATAGTTGCAGCAGCAGGAGGGAGGCTCAGGACCTGCACTTGGGAGGAACAGACTGAAATTAGGTGGCCTGGATAGGGGCAAGGATGCCTGTGAGTATCACACAGACCTTCTAGCTGCTGGGGATCTGGGATTTTCATCAGGTTTGTGCTGTCTGCTTGTATTGGCAAGTGGTTCTTACCTTGGATGTTGCAAGGACACGCTGGAGGTGTGAAGTGAGTAGTGTTTAGAGGTGTGTTAGAGTCACAGAATGGTTTGGGTTGGAGAAGACCTTTAGGGGTTACCTAGTCCAATCTCCCTGCTGTGGTTTCACTAGATCAGGTTGCTCAAAGTGCTGACCTTGAACATTTCCAGTGATAGGCCATCCACAGCTTCTCTGGGCAACCTGCTCCAGTGTCTCACCACCATGATTAAAAATCGTTCCTTATGTCCAATCTAAACCCACCTTCTTTCAGTTTAAAACCTTTGCCTCTTGTCACTGCAGGCAGAAGGTGTGGTACAAAGTCTTTCCATCATTTATATAAGCCCCCTTGTTTATTAAAATGCTTCAAGAAGGTCTTGTTGTTGTAATTGCCCTCCGAGGAGCTGTGCCAGGCTGCAGGGCCATTCCCATTAAGGTGAGCTCCAGCATAGTTCAGATGTGGCAAGAGGGGGAATAAGTGGAGCTTCAGGTGCTGAGCAGCCCAAAGCCGTGGTGTGCACTGACCCTGCAGGATGGGGTAAAGCACCCCAGTGCCTGTTGCAGTGAGCAGGATTTTTAGAGACAGGGGAATTGTTGATTTTTCAAAGTGAACTTGTTGAAGGGACACCCCTGGCAGGGACAGCACTGCATCTTTTCACGTCCCTGGCTTTGGGAGAGCTGTCCTTTACCTGGCAAGGAGATGGTCAGGTCTGCATGCAGCTGGGACCCCCCTGCCCTCTGTGCCTGCCTTTGGGCAGGTTGTTGCTTTGCAGCAGTGCAGGAGGGACCTGCCCTCTCCCCTTGGCGTGGCTGTGGGGTTGTGTGGGGCAGCCTGGCTTCCAGCTGGCAGCGACCTGGCGGCGGGGCTGCGGGCGCAGCGCTGCAGGCTGGTTATTATTAGGAGTGGTGCATTGCAGGAGGGAGCAGGGGAGAAGGAGCCAGGCAGGAGATGAGCTGGAGAGAGGTTCACAATGGATGGGTGCACGGATTTGTCCCTAGTGGGGTGAATTGCTGTTTTCTCCTGCCTTTTAAGCTGGCGTGTGTGTGACCTGCATTCGTCTTCCGTAGCACTGGTGTGAAATGAACTCTTAGCAGGATTTGCAGCTTATGCTTCACGTCCCTAGTGAGTCTGGGCTATATAGAGACCCAGAGGGAGGCGGGGACCAAAAAAGAGGCAGTGCCACACCGAGAAAGATGCCGAAATTTTTTATTATGGTGGAAGGCATTTTTGTCCCTGGGGAGGGAGGCATTGTTTGAGCGGTTCCCATATAAGGGCAATTCTACCTTTTAACTTTCTTCTTTCTTTTCCCTTCATCTCTCTTTCCCCAGAGGGATGGGAACACTCTTTGATTTCCCTTCTGAAGCTGTGGTATGGATCCAACACTAACATGAGGACAACACCAACACTAACACTTTTGTCCTTGTTTGAGTAAGGAGCAGCATTGCTAGCTTAAGGAGCTTAGAAATTCACAAGCCAGGGCTCTCCCACGTCGTCAGATTGTCCAGTACCCTGAGATAACAAATGTGAGGGCTTTTCATATGCTCTCTGCTCTCCTAAACTGTAAGATTTATTGTTCAAACTTGGTGTGGGTAAGTGAGAGGAGAGATTTTTCACATCCTTGTGCAGTCGCAGTGTCTGTGTTGGTGCTTGCAGGCATTAAATATAAACCAGACCTCACAGCATCACGAAGGGCCCAGCTCCGGTTGCTATCCCAGAGTGATCTCACTTTGTCAGAAAAACCTGGCTCTCCCACAAGAGCCAGGAGCTGGGTAAGAATGCAGCAGCCCTGCCCCACGCCGCACCGCAGCACATGCCAACCTCCCTGCTCTATGGGATTGTTTAGCCAAGAGCAGGATGGCTTGATGGCCTCCCAACAGACTGGGCTGGGCCAGCACTGCAGCATGACCCAAGAGGTTGATCTCATGCAGTGAAATACAATATAATATAATAATTGCTAGGGGCTGTGTCTTTGCACAGCAAGGCCGGGCGCCTTGCAGCTCCGCTTTTTGCAAAGCTGCAGAGCCCAGTGCCCACCGGACAGCCCGGCATAAAGTGGCACAATCCACCCTGCTTCCTCGTGGGATGACACAGTGTTCTTTAATCCAACCTGTTACACAGCGCTAGAGCCAAGGAGTCTTGTGCCCTGGCCTGGCACGGGCAGCCCTCTGCATTGGGGCAGGCAGAAGAGCAGCCCTGCATGCACATGGTGGTCACTCACACTCTGAGTGGTTTGGTGTCCAGGTCAGGGTTTGTGCTTCTGCACAGCCTGAACTGCCACACTGCAGACACACAAACGTGGTCACAAAAATGGTGCAGATGGGGACAACTCTGCAATACAACCTGTTCTTGAGAGTTAGAACTGCTGTGACCCAGGGCTGGGGGCTCAGGGGCAGATGGCGAGGCCGGTGGGCTGTGACGGGCCATGGCCAGCCCCGTGTGGCAGGGTGTGTGTCCCAGCTGCCGTGCAGAGCCTGGGTCGGTGTCCCCAGCTCCCCCCATGGCAGGGTGGGAGGCCGTGGTGGGGCAGGGTTTGTGGCTGGGGGGTGATGGGCTTGGCAGCTGCCACCGCCTGAAAACAAGAGGCCATGCATTCCTGGGCACGTTCTCCTTCCCACCCCGTGCAGTCATCCCCCCTCTCGGATCGCTTTTGGGGTGAGCAGCTGCTGCTCCTTTGGCAGCCAGCGAGGCGAGGCCGATGGGATCTGACCAGTGTTTGTCTCCCTAGATGGGAAGAGGAGTACACGGTGCGTGTCCAGCTTCAGGACAGGGTGACTGAGCTGCAGGAGGTGAGCACTGGTGTTCTCCCTTCCCCTGCCCCACAGCTGCCCCACGCTGGTGCTGATTTGCACATCTCTCTCTCCCTGGCGCAGGAAGCCCAGGAGGCTGAAGCTTGCCAGGAGGAGTTGGCCATGAAGGTGGAGCAGCTCAAGGCAGAGCTTGTTGTCTTCAAGGGACTGATGAGCAATGTGAGTCCCTAATCCCTCTCCAACCCCAGAGCAGTGTCCTACCCAAGTGGCGTGGCTGCGTAGAAAAGCAGTTCCTTGGTGGGGCCCATCCAGCACTGGCAGGGTTGGTCTGGGGCGCAGTGAGCAAAGCAGGGATGTGCGAGCAGTCCTGCATGAGGGGGAAAGTGGGGGCAATATTAGGCATTGCCATCTGTCTTGCCTAATATTCCTCCTTTGTCCCCTTCGTGTGGTGCCGTGGGTGCAGAACATCACGGAGCTGGACACCAAGATCCAGGAGAAGGCCATGAAGGTGGACATGGACATCTGCCGTCGCATCGACATCACTGCCAAGCTGTGTGATGTGGCACAGCAGCGGAACTGCGAGGACATGATCAAGATGTTTCAGGTGAGAAGCGCCCGCTGCTGCTCCAGACTCAGCCACCAGCTCTGGGGAGGAGAGATCCCAAAGGAGGTAGAAGAGACAGCACCAGCCCCCTGCTAGGGGAGATGCTTGGTCACCCTCGCTCCTTGTGGTCCCTTGCTTTCTGTCTCTCTTGGGAGGACCAGGCAAAAGGGCACAGAGTGGAGGTGGAAAGCTCCAAATGTTGCTTTGGACATCAAGAGTCCCCTCAACCTCTTGCTGACCTGTTGTGTTGGGCCTGGGGACCCCACAGTGCTAGGGGAGCAGCTGCAGGAGGGAGACAAGTTGCTTGAGTGTCTGTCTCTAACTCCATCTCTCTCCTTTCCCTTCCCCTCTCCGTCATCTTCTCTCTGTCTCTCTTCTCTGTCTCTGTCTCTTTTCTCTATCTGGATGTTGCTGCCTTTCTGTCTCGCTCTTTGTCCCTACAGAAGCAACTGGTTAGTTCCATTCAGTTGAGAAATTTTACAAATTTTAAACTTTCTTTAAAAAAGGTCGGACTATAAATATTGACATACTTCACCTTTTTCAGACTGTCTCTTTTTTCCTGTTTCTGTCACTGTGTTTCCCTGTCTCTGGACTGGGGTGGCGGGTGATTTGAGTTTTTCTGCAGTAAAACCACATTGTTTTTTCTCATCAAATTCACAGATTCCATCTTTAGTTGCTTAGTTTTAATTTTGGAAAATGCTAAAACCATGTTTTATCCATTGCACCCATCTTTAACCTGATCATAACGAGCCCATCTCTCTCTCTCTCTCTCTTTTCTTCCTTCCTTTCTTTCTGTGTTTCTCTCTTTCCCTGCCTTTCTGTCCCTGCACCATTCCTTCCCCCTCCATCTCCTCCCACCCACCTGCTCCTGACCTCGGACCCGGCCTCGTTTCTGTAGTCTCTGCACTTGTCTCCCGTTAAGGTCCCAGCCTCGGTGGGGCGGAAGCGGGAGCGCAAGCAGGTCAGCGACGAGGACACCTCGCTGTCAGAGAGCGATGCCTCCCGCAAACCTGACGAGGAGGAGGAGGACGAGACCACGGCCATGAGTATCAATGAGGAAATGCAGAGGATGCTGAACCAGCTGTGAGTGCGGCTGCCGTGCGCCTCTGCCCACGGCGTCGAGCCAGGCTCCAGCACCAGGCTCTCTGCTGGTCCTGGGGTGGGGAGGGCAAGGGTGGTCTGTGGCTTCCCTTCCCAGGTGAGGGCAAGATGAGAGACGCTGCTGTGGAGAATGTTCACCCTGTGCTCTGTGGCACAGTGGGACCGGCCCTCTGGGAGACCTGAGCCCACCTATGCCAAGAGTGGGGCCTGATCTGACTCCCCTCCTCTTGCTCCCCTGCCTGCCTTTTGGGAATCTGTGCCTGAATTTGCTGGGGCTCCTGACCATAAAGCCAGCCCCTTCCCCATCAGCTGTTGGGTTTGGGCACAGCTGTGTTCACCCTGGCCAGACCCCCGAGAGCTGCAGCCCTGCCCACTCGGGTTTGGCACCGACACAGCCCCCTGCCTCCTGTGCCTTCCTGCTGGGTGCTGACGTGCTGTTCCCTTGTGCCCAGGAGGGAATATGACTTTGAGGATGACTGTGACAGCCTGACGTGGGAGGAGACAGAAGAAACGCTGCTCCTCTGGGAGGATTTCTCTGGATACGCCATTGCGGCCGCAGAGGTGCAGGGGGAGGTAACGGCGGTGTCGGGGCCCTGAGGGCTTCTTGGGTTGGGACACTCGATCCTGCCTGAGCCTGGGAACATGCTCAAAGACCACATTTCAGCCCCTTTCCCTTTGCAGGCCTGTACAAGATGCTTTCCTGCCTTTTCTGCATAACTACATTACAGCATCCCTGTTGAGGTCTCGTTTTTAGAGACAGGCCAGGGGCTTGTAGCCTGAGGGCAAGATGCACAATGTGGGGAGAGCCACAGCCCATCCAGAAGAGAAGACTTCATCTGACTGGACTGGTCTCTGGTGATCCTTGCTCATGCTCTCCAGCCCACCTACCCACTGTGCAGCAAAACTGCCCAAAGACGGGTCTTGGTGTCTGGCCAAAGCCCTTGTCATCCCAAATCTTTGGCCTTTGGCAGTCCCCTGGGGATGTATCGTGCTCGGGAACTGTGTGTGCTCTCCAAATCTTCAGTGCAATGCAGGGCTTGTTCAGGTTGATGTGGTCACTGCCCAGTTTGGCAAGTCCTGATCTCTCAAATCCATGTTGGCAGGATTGACTCCTGTCTTACTTGTACTAGACTGTATATATTTCTTCCTCTTTTCCCAGTGCTGCCAGTTCTTTCTCTGATTTGTCTCTCTTCTTGCCTTTGGTTCCTCATGTTGGACGCTTCCCTGCCTCTAAACCTGCTGTCTGCTCTCCTCAGCAGCAGGATGACAGCCTGGAGAAGGTGATCAAGGACACGGAGTCACTGTTCAAGAGCCGTGAGAAGGAGTACCAGGAAACCATCGACCAAATAGAGGTGGGAGAAGGAGGAAGTGGGGGGAGGCCATGGCACAGAAGGGTGTGAAATGGGGGAGTGAGTCCCTGGGGAGGGAGACACAATGCTGGAACATGGTCAGTGGTAACGTGGGTGACAGCCTTCATTCTGGCCATGCCCACTGCCCTGCACCCCATGCCCTGGGATCATCTCTGCACTGTTTCCCTCGAGCAGCTGGAGCTGGCCACAGCCAAGAACGACATGAACCGGCACCTCCACGAGTACATGGAAATGTGCAGCATGAAGCGAGGCTTGGATGTGCAGATGGAGACCTGCCGGCGGCTCATCACCCAGTCTGGGGACAGGTGAGATCCAGCAGGAGAGCTGGGACACTTGTGCTCTAGATCTGAAGCCAGGGTGGTGGTGAGAGGGAGCTGAAGGACTGGGTAGAACTCCTGCCCTGCCCTCATGTGACATGGAGAGAGGGCAGTTCCCAGAGGCTGTTGGACTCCTGGCTGGCCTCCACTCAGGTCATGGTGCCACCTCTGCAGAAGGCAGGAGACACACAGGAATTGCTTCTGACACATGAAGCCAGAGCCACCCTCCTCAATGGAGAGAGGAGCTGTCATTGTGCAGGGACATCGTGTAAGTCCCCAAAGGCCTGTGGAGCCAGGGTGGCTCCATGCTGGGGGCCCCTGTGGTGGACTTTCACAGACCCCTAGCCTTACATACCTTGTCATGGTCCTGCTCTGGGCAGTTCCCCTCCAGCATCTCCCCCAGCTCTGCTTCATGCTCTTGATTGGTGTCCTCTGGAACACCCTCCCAGCACCCAGGGATTCCTGCAGACCCACACATGCCCCAAGGGGCACTTCAGCTTTTCTCCTTCTTGCTCTGGTGACCCCTGCCCACACCAAACTGGGTCCTTTCCCTCCCCCTGGGCGATGCTCTGACTGCTGCCCTTTACTGTTCTCTGCAGAAAGTCTCCTGCCTTCACCCCGACCTCCAACAGCGAGTCGGCCCCGAACGAGGAGAGCGAGGAATCTGACCGCGATCCCCCCAGCGATGCTTCCATCAGATAATGAGGGGAGGCCCGGCTCCCTCGGACCCCTTCCTGGCACGGGGTTGCCTGAGTCCCACCTGGGAGAGACTGTCAGGGACGTGGAACTGCTGGTAAACGTCTGTCGCCCAGGCTCACTCCCGTTTTGGGGTGCTTGGCAGATCCCACACGCCCCCTCACCGGATACCTTGCAAATGGGAATAGCTAGATAGACCTGAGGGCCCTTGCCGGGGCTGCTCTGCCTTCAGCCCCTTCTCTATTCCCTTTCCCTGCTTTGGTTAAACCGTGGTTGGGGCAGGGAGGCTCCAAATCTGCCGTGGTGGCGTTCTGCAGGACCTGTTCCCAGGCGCCCCCAGACCCACCTCCTGCGGCCTCCGTCCTGGTACACCTGACCTGCCCCTGCCCTCCCTGCGCTACACGGAGCCGAACGAGAGCCGTACCTCCCTGCAAACTGGACCTGACACTGGTGCCAACTGGACCGAGCCCGGGGCTCTCCCTGTCCTTGCTGCTGGCCGGGCACCTGGCTGGTCCCACGCCGTGCCGGGCACCCCGAGCCCTCCCGCGCCTTCTCCGGGCGGGGGCCAGTCCCGCTCACTGTGCACTTTGCTTTGCCGCCCGTCGGCGCTGCGCTCGCGTCTGTGTTACGGGGGCGAGGTCATTAAATGGGACAATCTCCTTTTCTACAGCTTCGCTGGGTGTGGGCTCTCCCTGTGCTGCCGCGGGCCGGGCGTGCCTTGAGGAGGGGCTGTCGCCCGTCAGAGCCCAAGCCCACGTCAGTGGGTCTCCCCGTGGGAGTCCCATCCCTTGGGTGTGCCAGGTGGGACTGGCAGATGGGACAGTGGTGAGGTCCCTGTTCTCAGAGCCACTGGCCCACAACAGGCACTGGTGCTGCATGAGCTGCCTTGTTTTTAACCTGGAGCGTCATCAGTGCGGAGGCTGAGGGATTGAAAATTTAACTGATCCTGGCTTGTGACTTGTGAACCTTCCTCTTCCTGCTTCCTGGCCTCCTCTGGCACATCAGGGCATCCCAAAGTACCTTCCTGTCTGCCCTCAGTCCCCTGTCCCACCTCAGTGTAACCGCAGTGGGGGATCCCTTGTCCCACCATCTCTTGTGGCATTTTCCTGGCTGGCTGCAGCACCTGCTCCTCCAGTGATGGTGACAGGAGGCTGGGGCCTGGCAGGGTGTCAGGGTGTCAGGAGGGAGCGAGCAGCCTCCAGAGAGGCAGTGTCATCCAGAGGCAGCCTGATCACTGAGAAGTGGACACAGCCTGCACAGCCAAGGCAGGTGAAGCTCTGGAGAAAAAATGCCTCCAACTAAAGGTGCTGAAGGGAAGAGAAAGTACATGGCAGTAGAGTTTTTGGATCATCGTTATAATTAGGTATGGAAGATAAAATAGAGGCTGAGGGATGCAAGAGTGTCTCTCTGTAGGTGTGGCCTGGGTGGCTGATGCTGCTGGGTGTTTGAGCTGGGAGCGCTGTGGCATCCACACACCCCAGCACAGTGTCTGTCTTTGGGCAGGGTGAGGTGCTGTGCCCATGCCTGCACGATGTGTTAAGGCATGTGTTGGCATTTCAGCAGGGGCTGAGCTGGTCAGAGCTGGCAGGGAGGCGAGTCCCTGCAAATGGTGGAAGGATTGAGCAGGAAATCAGGGCAGGTGAGGCGCTGCTGGTGCTGGGGAATGGCAGTTCTCAGCCTGTGGTCTGCTGTGGCTGGGCTGCGACTCCCGACTGCCATCTTCACTTCTTTCAGGAAGCTGGGAAGGTGTTTCACGGAGCAGCAGGGTGCTGGGAAGCAGCAGAAGCCCTGGCTGTGTGGGGGTAGATGGGAGGTGTGTGCCTCAGTGCCTGCCGTGGCCCTCACCTCCATGCTACCTTGTTCAACTGTTGCCATTTCTTTCCCTCTTCCCTCTTTGCTTTTCTACCTAAAAGAGCCAAAGCCAGAGGAAGTATTATAATATTTAACTCTTCTACTTTCAAGTGATAATGCCTCTTATGCAGGAGATATAAGATCAGGGATCTGATCCAGGGGTCACTTCCAATCTTGCCTGGAGGTTCTTCCATTTCATGCAAATCCCCTTTCCTATAGGCATCTTTGCAGTGTTTTCTGCTCTTTCCCTCCTGTGGAGAGTTCTGTGAGTGGCTGACAGCTTCTGGCTTCCCCTGTGCATAATCCAGGATGTGCATACCTTTGGCTTGGTGCTGCTTAAGGAACACACAGGACTGCAGAGTACATACCCTGAGAGATTTCAGGCATGAAGCACAGAAGGGCTGGCTCTGCCTCAAGCAGTCATTGCCCAGAGGAGCAGCAGGTGCTGGACACCCATGTCCCAGGACACGTGGTGACCTCAGTCCCACACTGCCTGCCAGGACTCCATTTGCAGTGAAACCGAAATCTCTGCCACCCACATGTGCAAGATGCTGTTCCCTGGTGAGTTGTATCACCAGCAAGAGGCTCTGTTCTCCCACCAGTCTGGCAGCCTCCAAGATCTCTCTGGCAGGATGTGACATGGATCCTTTGCCTCAGCAATTTCTCAGTGTGGGAGGCACAGCCCAAGGCCTGTGGTGTTAGCCAGGCCACCTACCTGTGCAGCAGTGGTGACCCCACATCTTTGATGCTGAAATGAGATGTGGTCCCTCCCTTTTTGAGTTCTTCCCTGTGGGCTCCTTTTCATTCTTTGGGGAGCATCGAGCCTGCTTTTCTCCACCATGCACCCTGCTGAGAACTGTGATGTCTAGGAACTATGCAGTGCTGTGTTGCTTCTTGGGTCCCTAAAGTCACCTCTTTTCCAGGACACCCCTCAGCAGTGCCTGCTCAGGAAGCAATATCGAGTCCTGTCTAGCTCAGTGCCAGTGCATTAATGTGAGTGTTTAACACCCAAGAACAGTCCGAGCACAGACTGAACAGGGTTCCATGGCAGGAGGCATCTGGGCAGTCCCTCTGTCAGCATTCAGCTCGGGACTGTGGCTGCTGAGTGCTGACCTCTTGAACATTTGTCCAAGACCATCCTTTTAGGATCATATCTCTGGACTGGCAATGATGCCTTCCCACTGAATATTTAGGCAGACTGGTTCATCAGCTTCTTAGCCCTCAGAAGTTCATGTTGGCAGAGACTTACTTGGGCAGTCTGGAAAGATGCTGGTGATTGCTCTGCCTTCTCCTCCCCAGAATTTGGGCTGTTGTGCCCAGGTGAGGGCAGGCACAGCTTTCACTGTCAACCACAGGAGTGCTACAAAACCCCTCCCTTGGGGCAAGAGCTGTCCCTGGGTTGGGACAGACTCACTTGAGAGCATGAGGTGCTCCATGAGACACCGAGGGACATGATCAGGTCTCTGCTGTGGCTGCTGCACTCCATGCTCTCTGTGCTGAGATCAGCCTCTGGGCAAAGGACTTCAGCAGACAGTGCCAGGCACGCTCCAGAAGTGAGTCCTGGCTCCCCACTGAATGCATTTCTGATCCTGAGGTGGCATGCAGTCACCTCTTCTACCCCTTCCCTGGTGATGTTTCCTAGGATTCATCTGAAAGGCAAGCTCTCACCCTCGGAGACCTTGTCTTCAATGTGGCTTTGAGCTAACTTTAGTCTCTTCAGGGACCTCCTTGGAAGAATCCCATGGGAACAACCCCTGCAGGCAAGAAGATTCCAAGAGAGATGGTCAGTATTCAGGCACCACTTCAGCCAGGCTCAAGAACGGTGCATCCCCATGAGAAAGAAATTGAGCAAAAGGGTCAGGAGAACTCTGTGGATCAACAAGAAACTGAAACACAAACAGGAGATACACAGGAGGTAGAATCCAGGCTACCTGGAAAAAATACAGGGCTTTTGTCAGAGTAAGGCCCATCTGGAGTTCAATCTGGCCAAGAAGATGTCAAGGACAGCAAGAAGGGCTTTTCCAAATGTATAAAAACAAAAGGAAAACTAAGGAAAATGTGGGCCCGCTACTAAATAGAGCGGGGACCCTGGTGACAGAGGACACAAAAAAGGCAGATGTACTGAATGCCTCCTTTGTNCAACAGGAGATACACAGGAGGTAGAATCCAGGCTACCTGGAAAAAATACAGGGCTTTTGTCAGAGTAAGGCCCATCTGGAGTTCAATCTGGCCAAGAAGATGTCAAGGACAGCAAGAAGGGCTTTTCCAAATGTATAAAAACAAAAGGAAAACTAAGGAAAATGTGGGCCCGCTACTAAATAGAGCGGGGACCCTGGTGACAGAGGACACAAAAAAGGCAGATGTACTGAATGCCTCCTTTGTATTGGTCTTCACTGACAAGACCAGGCCTCAAGAATGTCTGACCCAGGAGATCAGGGAAAAGGAATGTTGGAAGGAAGATTCTCCCTTGGGCAGGGAGAATTGGGTTAGAGATCACCTAGGGAAATAGGATATCCACAAATCCATGGTCCTTGCAGGGATGCATCCATGTGCTGAGGAGCTGGTGGACACCACAGCAGTCATCTTTGAAAGGTCTGGCATCAAGAGAGGGGCCTGAGGCTGGAAGAAAGCAAATGTCACCCCACTCTTCAAAGAGGACCAGAAGGAGGACCCAGCCAGTCAGCCTCACCTCAATCCCAACAAGGTGATGGAGCACCTCATTCTGGAGGTTATCTCTAAGCATGTGGAATACAAGAAGGTGAGCAGGACAGTTGGCTCAAATTCACTAAAAGCAAATTATGCTTGACCATCATGATTGCCTTCTACCACGAGACCACTACCTGGATGGGTGAGGGCAGAGCAGTGGATATTGTCTACCTGACTTCAGCAAGGCTTTCAGTGCTGTCTCTCACAAGATCCTCGTAGACAAACTTAGGAAGTGTGGACTGGATGAGTGGACAGTGAGGTGGATTGACAGCTGGCTGAAGAGTAGATCCCAGAGGGTCATAGTCAGTGGCACAGGGTCTAGCTGAAGGCCTGTCACCAGTGGTGTCCCACAAGGTTCAGCACCAGGTCCATCCTTGTTTAACTTACTCCATCAATGACCTGGATGAAGGGTAGATGCTTCCTCATCATGTTCATTGATGACACCAAGCTGGGAGAAGTGGCCAATACCCCAGAGTGCTGTGCAGCCCTTCAGAGGGACCTCAGCAGGTTGGAGAGATGGGCAGAGAGGAACCGTCTGAAATTCAGCAAACCAAACACAGGGTTCTGCACCTGGGGATGAATAACCCCATGTTCCAGCACAGGCTGGGGCTGACCTGCTGGGAAGCAGCTCTTCAGAGAAGGTCCTGGGGGTCCTGGTGGACAAGAAGCTGTCCATGAGCCAGCAGTGTGTCCTGGTGG
>VWZP01012872.1:93525-106920 GCA_013396995.1 Dicaeum eximium | reverse complement strand
AGCACAGACTGAACAGGGTTCCATGGCAGGAGGCATCTGGGCAGTCCCTCTGTCAGCATTCAGCTCGGGACTGTGGCTGCTGAGTGCTGACCTCTTGAACATTTGTCCAAGACCATCCTTTTAGGATCATATCTCTGGACTGGCAATGATGCCTTCCCACTGAATATTTAGGCAGACTGGTTCATCAGCTTCTTAGCCCTCAGAAGTTCATGTTGGCAGAGACTTACTTGGGCAGTCTGGAAAGATGCTGGTGATTGCTCTGCCTTCTCCTCCCCAGAATTTGGGCTGTTGTGCCCAGGTGAGGGCAGGCACAGCTTTCACTGTCAACCACAGGAGTGCTACAAAACCCCTCCCTTGGGGCAAGAGCTGTCCCTGGGTTGGGACAGACTCACTTGAGAGCATGAGGTGCTCCATGAGACACCGAGGGACATGATCAGGTCTCTGCTGTGGCTGCTGCACTCCATGCTCTCTGTGCTGAGATCAGCCTCTGGGCAAAGGACTTCAGCAGACAGTGCCAGGCACGCTCCAGAAGTGAGTCCTGGCTCCCCACTGAATGCATTTCTGATCCTGAGGTGGCATGCAGTCACCTCTTCTACCCCTTCCCTGGTGATGTTTCCTAGGATTCATCTGAAAGGCGAGCTCTCACCCTCGGAGACCTTGTCTTCAATGTGGCTTTGAGCTAACTTTAGTCTCTTCAGGGACCTCCTTGGAAGAATCCCATGGGAACAACCCCTGCAGGCAAGAAGATTCCAAGAGAGATGGTCAGTATTCAGGCACCACTTCAGCCAGGCTCAAGAACGGTGCATCCCCATGAGAAAGAAATTGAGCAAAAGGGGCAGGAGAACTCTGTGGATCAACAAGAAACTGAAACACAACAGGAGATACACAGGAGGTAGAATCCAGGCTACCTGGAAAAAATACAGGGCTTTTGTCAGAGTAAGGCCCATCTGGAGTTCAATCTGGCCAAGAAGATGTCAAGGACAGCAAGAAGGGCTTTTCCAAATGTATAAAAACAAAAGGAAAACTAAGGAAAATGTGGGCCCGCTACTAAATAGAGCGGGGACCCTGGTGACAGAGGACACAAAAAAGGCAGATGTACTGAATGCCTCCTTTGTATTGGTCTTCACTGACAAGACCAGGCCTCAAGAATGTCTGACCCAGGAGATCAGGGAAAAGGAATGTTGGAAGGAAGATTCTCCCTTGGGCAGGGAGAATTGGGTTAGAGATCACCTAGGGAAATAGGATATCCACAAATCCATGGTCCTTGCAGGGATGCATCCATGTGCTGAGGAGCTGGTGGACACCACAGCAGTCATCTTTGAAAGGTCTGGCATCAAGAGAGGGGCCTGAGGCCTGGAAGAAAGCAAATGTCACCCCACTCTTCAAAGAGGACCAGAAGGAGGACCCAGCCAGTCAGCCTCACCTCAATCCCAACAAGGTGATGGAGCACCTCATTCTGGAGGTTATCTCTAAGCATGTGGAATACAAGAAGGTGAGCAGGACAGTTGGCTCAAATTCACTAAAAGCAAATTATGCTTGACCATCATGATTGCCTTCTACCACGAGACCACTACCTGGATGGGTGAGGGCAGAGCAGTGGATATTGTCTACCTGACTTCAGCAAGGCTTTCAGTGCTGTCTCTCACAAGATCCTCGTAGACAAACTTAGGAAGTGTGGACTGGATGAGTGGACAGTGAGGTGGATTGACAGCTGGCTGAAGAGTAGATCCCAGAGGGTCATAGTCAGTGGCACAGGGTCTAGCTGAAGGCCTGTCACCAGTGGTGTCCCACAAGGTTCAGCACCAGGTCCATCCTTGTTTAACTTACTCCATCAATGACCTGGATGAAGGGTAGATGCTTCCTCATCATGTTCATTGATGACACCAAGCTGGGAGAAGTGGCCAATACCCCAGAGTGCTGTGCAGCCCTTCAGAGGGACCTCAGCAGGTTGGAGAGATGGGCAGAGAGGAACCGTCTGAAATTCAGCAAACCAAACACAGGGTTCTGCACCTGGGGATGAATAACCCCATGTTCCAGCACAGGCTGGGGCTGACCTGCTGGGAAGCAGCTCTTCAGAGAAGGTCCTGGGGGTNGAAGGTCCTGGGGGTGCTGGTGTACAAGAAGGTGTCCATGAGCCAGCAGTGTGTCCTGGTGGCCAAGAAGCCAGTGGTGTCCTGGGGTGCATTAGGAAAAGCATTGCCAGCAGGGCGAGGGAGGTGAGGCTCCACTCAGCCCAGGTGAGGCAAATCTGCAGTGCTGTGTCCAGTTCTGGGCTCCCCAGTCCAAGAGAGACATGGAGCTCCTGGAGCAGGTCTAGCAAAGGGGAATGAAGATCATTAGGTGAGGAAGTGCCTCATGAGGAAAGGCTGAGGGAGCTGGGCCTGTTCAGCCTTGATAAGAGATACCTGAGAGGGGAGCTCATCAATGTCTGTAAGGATCTGCAGGCTGGGTGTCAGAGGAAGCAGCCAGGCTCCTCTTCTTGGTGGTGCCAAGAAGGCATGAGACAACAGGCAGAAACTGGAACACAGGAAGCTCCACCTGAACAAAGGAAGAACTTCTTTACTGTGCAGGTGTCTGAGCACTGGAGCAGATTGCCCAGAGAGGTTGTGGAGTCTCCCTCACTGCAGATATTCCAGAACCATCTGGAGACAATCCTATGCCATGTGCTCTGGCATGACCCTGCTTGCGAGGAGGGGTTGAAAGCAGATTACTCTGCTGGTAGTCCCTTCCAACCTCACCCATTCTGGGATTCTGACCAGGTCCACTGAATTTCTTGATGAATACTAGCAGATGCTTCCACAGAGAGGGCGGGAAGCATCACTTTGCTTGCGCCTGACCACATGAGTGTGGGGTGGTGCTGACTTGCTTCAGAGGGTTCGGGAAACCTAACTGCTAAGTAGCCCACATCTTCTTTCTTGTGTTAGGTGAACCTTGCACCCTCCCTTCCCTCATTCCTAGATCCCATCTCCTGTAGATCATATCACTGAAAGAGTCTGACTTGTCTGTCGAGTCAGTCAAGGTCCTGTATTTTCCACCCAGCACCCTTCTGCTGGAGGCTCTTTGTCACTCATTCCACATGACCTGTGGTGGTGTGAGTTAGCTTTCCTCACATCAGGATTCCTCAGATGGATCTAAATGCCATGCTGACAGCCTTCACCAGAACACCTCTGGATTCCAGCTAACCTGTTTTATTATTTTATTTATCATGTTTCTTAGCCAAGAGTCAGGAGAGGACAAAGCTGAAAAGAAAGTTGTTCTTGTTTCTCGGTTTGATTTGGGAGCTTGACTTTGCTAAGCCTTTACTTTTGGCCATACTCTTTGTACATTTCTGGTTGTTGTGCCTCAGGTACCTGTGACACAGGGTGCCCCCCCAGAACTCACACATGGTGATCAAGTAGGTCAAGTACTCTAGCTACAGGGAGGAAACCTCCTTTCAAGAGGAGAGGTCAGAATTAATGCAGAGCATGGTGGAGTGCTGTCTCATTGGAAATGCCCCTGGATGATGCATGGACAGGCTCCTGAAAACATCTGCCAAGATGCTGCACATGGTGATTAGTGCTAGGAGTGATGGTAAAGCCATCATGATCAAGCTGGACAAATGTCACAACAGATGGGAAGAGGCAGCAATTTCAGCTTCCAGAGCAGACTGCATCTGGGCAAAGTGCAAGAGGAAGTAGAAATCATTAGGGTAGGAAGAAATGTAGTTAACTGATATTTTTAAGGGTCACAGCTATATGGCAGAACTGCTAAATCAGTCTAACCTGTTGGATAAAGGAATAAGCAAGAGCCATTGTGAATTTGGTTTACAAGCTACGTTAAAAGTCATATTCACTCTAAAGCTGATAGCCAAACATGCTCTGATGCACAATTTCATCAAGGAATTAAAGGGTCTTCTATAAATACTCCTGAATCCCCCTAAAAAACATGTTGATTTATTTTGTAAGTACCTCCCTGCTTTGCTTGACAAGGAAAATTGTGTTGTCAATGGGAGACTTTGGCTTGGGATACCAAAAAATATGCTGTGCCAGGGGGAATTTCTCATCAATTTACAAGTGATGGCATGCCCAAGTAAGGCAATGATTTTAGATGTCCTTATGACAGATGAAGATTGGGTTAAGATTGATGGTTGCCTAAGGACAGGGGATCAACCGAGAAACAAATTGAGACATCAGCCAGGACAAAATGTCACAGCTGAGGACTGTGTGGTGTTCTGTAGCTTTTCCTTAGAGTGAAATAAGTGAACTTGCAGATCATGGAAAGAGCAGTATTTTTCCAGTTTTTCAAAAAGCTGTGATTTAGTAACATAAGATAACTTTCAGTGAGTGAACTTTCTTTAGTAAGTGGCCATGTGACAAAAGTACTTAGAAATAACTGATTAAGAATAACTAATAGAAACAATAATAAAGCTTGACCTACATTAACAAAAATAATCCTTGTAACAACTACAGCAGCTGTGGTTAGGAGAAAAGGAATAGAGGGACAACAGAATAATTCAGCTGTATGAAAAAAGGCCTTCAGCTGCTCATATCACCTCAGAGAAAAATAACAATACTTGAATGTTTAAGGAACTAGCATGCTGTTCTAATTATATTTAAAGAAAAATCAAACCTAACAGCAATATTTTCTTTTTATTGTCTGAAATTGGGAAAATAATCAAAACAAGGCAAAAAAAGAGAAGTACTCACCAGATAAGTCTGCTCTGTATATGGAAAATGCAGAATGTGGTCAGAAGGGAATGATGAAGCACTTTCCAGGCAGTTAGCAATGAGGAGGATCCTTAGCAGGCTCTCCAGCTGAGCACTGTTGCAGTTCCAGGCACAGATGACCTGGAGCACACGGATGTGTGGGGTGCATGGGGTGCTGTAGGGATGAACAAGCCCCCACACGAAGCCTGAGGCTGCGTTCCTGCAAACGGTGTTTTGCAAAGCACAGTAACCTCCAGAAAAAAAGCACTGGCTGCTGAAATCCGTGGTTTGCCGAGGTCAGTTTTTAAAAGCATCAGGGAAGACATTTAAAGAAAAGCCTGGGTGGATGGGCAAGCAAATGACGTCAGTGCTTAGTCTGACAGGGCATGGACAGAAGCCAATGAGAAACCAGTGGAGGGGGGAGGAGGGGAGAAATCATGAAGGAATGGAAAAAAGCTGCAGTTTAAATAATATTTATAGAAGGACAAGGAATTGACAGACAAAACTGATGCCATTTTTGACACGTAGAAATGATACAGACGCTCAAAAGGGCTAAATGTCCCGGTCAAAAGTGCCAAGAGGAATTACAGAATATTTCTGAATAGGGGGAAAGGAGAGGTTCTGTTGCCAGACATATATAGCCATGCATAGATACATCCAAGAGGAAGAAATAGTGACCAACCTTGCCTGGGAGAACAGAAGGGTTGGAAAGACCTAGGGAGCAGGGCTCACGTGCAGTCATGTGCAAGTTCTCATCTGGACACTGAAGATGTCTTTAAACATCTTTTATCCATGTGTGATATTGGTGCCCTTTGTCCTGCTTTGCATCAGAAATTGGAATAGATGGACCAAAGACTTCTAACCATGATTCCAGGCTGGAAAAAATATGTTTTGAAAGTGAAAAGTTTAGTAGCTTTGCTCCTTAAAAGAAAGACAAGTGAGCATTTTTGCACAGTGCCTGAAGGCACTTTATGACGTTGGTCTAGATGGCAGTTCAGTCAGGCTGATAAAGGCATAGGAGGATTCTGAGGAGATGGGGAAGCTGGAGGCCAAGTGAGATTTGGTACTTGGTGTCCAGCACCTAAACCAGTATCCAACTTGGCAACTAAAAAACTGGAAATTGCAGAGATTACAAACCACCTTTTTTTTTTCCTTCTGTTGCAGGACTCAGACCAAGGTCAACAAAAGTTGCTCACTTATTTGTTGGAGGTTTGGGCAATGTCAAAAGAGGGCTTTGAGGCCTGCAATGTCAGAGCTGTGTCCCACACTACATGTAGTATTTCTCACTTAGCAGCCTTGAATTTCATCCAGCATTTTAATAACCCAGTCACTCGGTCACAAGATCCTTTCCACAGGCTCATTCAGTGCTGAATGTTTTGGATAACTTTGTATAATCAACACACCTTGGCACCCTGTGCTCCAAAATGTTCTGAAGGTATTGATTGGTGGGACAGATGGCCTTAGATGCTGGCCACTCACATCTCTCAGTTGCCACCAGCCTTGCCACAAGTTTTCAACCTGGAGAGGGTGGTCTTCCTTGTCCTCAGGCAGTTCTTTGAAAGGTTTTGCCAGCCTGTTTTTTCCTAAATTCCATTGCTTTTCATCACGGGGGTAGGTTGAGGTGATTGGTAAATTATTTGCAGCAGAGGTACCTGTTCATCCATTTCATGCTGGAAACCACCTGAGTCTCACATGTGGTTTGCTGCCCTTCATGTCACAGGCACGTTCTCAAGTCCTGATGTTTCAGTTTTCAGTGGTGGCTTCATTTCATTGCTGCCTAGGAAAATCTCCTGTCTGGCAACATCCCAAAGCTCCTCTGACAGCAAAACATCAACTTTACTTTTCATTCACGGACTTAAGCTTCCCTAATCACTCCCACGCCATCTTAGGGCTTTTTGGCAGCTTTCTTATCTCCAGGATGCATTTGAAAGAGGTTTTCAGCCTTCCATTTCTATTTGTCACAGAATCACTTTTTTTTTTTTTTTAGGTTACTAAGTTTCATTTACTAGTATTTATGAGTTTTTCTTCGATTTTCATTTGACTACAGCTCTGCTTTTTGACAGCTGCCTTTTCAAATCTTACGCTGTGAAGTATAACCCAGCACTACTGCTCCTTCTAGGGAACACTTAATTAACTCCCTCACGAAGATGGTACTTCAGTAGTAAGGTAATATCTGGAGGTAAGTCAGCTGTCCTAGAGTAAGAGATTACATTCAACTCAGAAGAGAAGTAACAAATTGTTTTTGCAGCATGTACACATTGTGATTGCCCAAGGTAGGCAGCTTGGTTCTGATGAAATGCGAGCACTGCTGGAGCCTGCTGGGGTATTTGCATACCCTAAGTCATTAACCTGCATTTTGTGAATGGCATCAGTTATGAAGGAGTATTGAAACACCATCCTTTAAGATGCTTGTCTTTTGTATCTGTGTCATAAGTCTTTCACTGTATCTCTTCCTTGCCCTGCTCTTGTCAATTGCTTTGGTCAAAGACTGATTTACTTCAGAAGTGGATACAGGATGGTTTAAATGTCCAAGACTTTTTTTCACTGTGCTTACACAGTTACCATTTTGTTATGTTTTGGAGTGATTTTTCAAGTGAACTTAATTATTTTCCACATCTGCTCAAGCTGGTTTTCACTACATGGCATCTTCCTTAATGCTGCAGTTTCATGCTGACATCTCAACATGAAGGTGGTCTGAGGACCTTTCTTGGGGAAGCAATGCATGTGTAGTAGTCTGTGCAAATGCCAAGGAAGTATAAAATAATTTCTCTAAATGTTCAAAGTTACCATAAAACAGATTTTTTTTTCTGTAACAGCACTGCTAGTTACCCTTAGCTGTCTCAGAAAAAGGAGAATAAAACATAGAGCTTACCATCCCTAGAAATGGTTGGCTGCCCATCAGAGAAGCTGTCCCTTGGGTCAGCCAGAGAGCTTTCCCAGGTGGATTGCTCTCCTACAATGGCTCTGCACAGTGAGCCCTGGTGCCTAGCCAGCCAAGGAAAGCAGAGTCAACCCTTTAGCCAGGATCAGTGTCCTTCTGTACCTTCTCCTTGCAAGGTGCTCACAAACCAGGATGGATTCTGGGCTTGTGGCAGCTGCTCTTGGAGTTGGTTTGTCCCAGCAAAGTGGCAGAATTGCTTTTCACTCCCTTGCTGAACGAGAGCCTCTTTGTGTCTGCCTGTGCACCTGCCTTGCCTGACCAAGCATTTCTATCTGCTTTCCATAAAAATGCTGTCTGAACAAACCTAGAGCTCCCCTGCTCGGGGGAAAACTCCTCTCCAGAGCCAAAAGCAGCTGCCACAGCAGATCTCCCATCTCTGTCTCAATGGTATCCACAGTCATATATGTCAATTTTGCAAACTGATGGAAAAAAAAAAATTACATGGGTTTTTTTAGGTCAGGGTTGCAATTCTCAGACAGACTGGCCACTGAGCTAGTTTTTCCATCTGTCCAGAGGGGCCTTGCTGTGGTGCCATCTGCAGGCACAGTGTCTGAATGCAAAATAAGGATTTGGAAGAGCTGTGCATTTTAGGGAGGTTATATTAGAGAGAGGAAACCAAACCCTCCAGGCAGTCCAAAAGCTGCATGACTAGTTTGCCACACTCACTCTCCCTGTTTCCATACAGGACCAACCATGTTTTAAAGGCTGTGATTCCTGGCTTTCCTCACCTCAATACCATATAATTTTTCTTGGAGAGATGAGATTGTAAACCAGTTAAAATAGTATTTCAAAGCAGAGTGAATTCAACATATTCCCAGCAGCTGTTGGTGTCAGAGCACATACTCTTCCTCCACCCCAAGGCTGTGTGACTTTGCTCATTCCCAGAGCAGTTTGATCTCAGGCTGGATAGGGCTCATGCTTGTTAAATAACAAGAATTCTTTGCTACAATTTTTGGGTAGCCTTATCTCGCTTAGGAAACATAAGGCTTTTTATTAGAAAAAGTTGACTCGTAGAAATGTTCCAGCTTTAAAAAAACACAGTTCAAAATATGTTTTACATGAGGAAACAGGACATCCATCCTTCCCATCCTTTAGATGTTTCAGTAGCCTCTCTGCACTTCCAGATTATCAAACGAGGTGCTGACTGGCACACACACAATATGCAGGCAGCAACACACAGCACAGCCATTCAAAGCACCCAGGCACAGCAATCAAGGACAGGATGGGACCAACCCAAGACTCATTGTAATCTTGACAGGTCTCCAGGCTACACAGCACCCCCAGCAGAAACCCAGCTCCACGGGAGGGCTGCCTCCAGTGAGCTCCAGCACCAGGCAGCTCCCACTTGACGCCAGAGTTACCTAAAGCTCCAATGACAGGGCCATTTGTGGTGTAATCCAAGTATTTCTGCTGTCCCAGGGCTAAAAAGCTGCTCAGAATCCCAGTTCCTATCCAGAGACGAGTTATTCAACCACCTTCTCTGCAAAATAACTTTGAGTCATCGTCCTCTAGTCCAGCAAACATTTAATTCTTACACAGCCCAACTGCTGGAGATAAGCGGCTCTGGGAAACCATGTCCAGCATACCTCGATCCTGAGAGTTTAAATCCTCCAGCTTACGTCCTTGCAACATCCAGATCACAGTCTAAAGCAGTTTGGGGCCAGACAACAGCTCCAACTGTGCCTGCCAGGGAGAGAACACATCAGCACTGAGATGCTAAATTAAGCTGCTAAAAATGGAGGGCCACGTGATTTTGTGCAATGCATTGCTTATCTGTCCTAGTGCTCACACAGGTCATGGAAGGCTCTGTCACTGCCCAGCAGCATTCATGCTTCCAGAACTAATGCAGGAAGGCAGAGCTGACACTCACCTTGCAGAGATTTGCTGCTCAGCAGCTTAACTGCAACTGCCTCTGCTTATGCAGAGAATTAAGCCAGAATTAAGACTGGCCACCACCATGCCGAAGATGGCCTCCGACACGTCCCTAGGCAGCCATTTCCTCTGGGGCAAAGCCAATTCCTTTTAAAAGGTAAAAGCAAGTGAAATACCTTCCTTCTAACACCAGGAAGTATCTTCCTTGTCCCTCCTCACTGAGGCAGGGGAAGGAGAATTTGTTTCTCATGCCCCTTTACCAAACCAAATACAAGTCATCTGCTCAGCACTTTCATTCTGCGTACACCCATCAGACAAGCAAACCCAGAGGTAGGTGGATGGAGCCACGGATCTGCTTTCCATCCTACCACACACGAGTGCTGCTGTGGAGCACGGTGCTGCACCACACCTTACTTTGGCTCACAGGCTGGACTCTGGGCTCTCCCATGTGGAATATGCAGCTCAGTAGGCTGCACTCCCCACCATCTCACTGCAACTGGCAGCCACTGTGCCCTGCAGCTGCTCATTACATAGATGTCCCCCTCCTCCCATCTCCCCGACAGACAGACAGACAAGGCTTTTCAGATGGTGATCACTTTTATTGATGTAAGGTGGTACACAAACAGATCAGTTTCTATCAGCCTCTCCACCTCCCCCAGGCTCGGGGAGAAGTTGGAGGAGTGGGGGAGACAAGGGAACAGAACTGGCCTCTCACTGCAGGATGCAGAGCTAAGCGGTGGTGAACAAGGGCAGGGGCTCCAACAAAGGAGAGTCCTGCTTCCCTAGGCAGCAGGGGGGGCTGTGTGCTCAGCTTACTCCTTGGATGCCATGTGGACCATCAAGTCCACAACACGGTTGCTGTATCCATATTCATTATCATACCTGGGGACAGAAAACAAGCACTGTCAGGGCTGACCCGTTTCTTGCACCCCCCTCTTCTTCCATTCTTCCCGCTCCTCTGCCCCTTCCCACACAACTGAACTCCCATCTACTCTCTGGGGGGAAGGAGGCAGCTATAGTAATTTCAGGTAAGAAGCAACCTCACTCCATAGTGAGACTGGAGGTCTGTGTATCCACCTGGATCACCAGTGGTAATCAACAGGACACCCAAGTCTGTAACCTGTCTGTGCCCACCTCCAGCCCCCCAGGGCGGCACCTACCAGGAAACCAGCTTGACAAAATGGTCGTTCAGTGCAATGCCAGCACCCGCATCAAAGGTGGAGGAATGGCTATCACCATTGAAGTCACAGGAGACAACCTGAAACACAAGAAATTGTAATGCATATGGTTGCCCACAGTCTGTACTCCAAGTGCCCAAACCAGGATCCTGGCAAAGCTGCTGCCAACAGTCTTCTATAAAGATGAGGGCAGTGCCAACAACCACAGGCTGAGAGAGCAGGCCTTCCTTACCTGGTCCTCTGTGTATGCCAGGATGCCCTTCAGGGGCCCATCAGCAGCAGCCTTCACTACCCTCTTGATGTCATCGTACTTGGCCTGAGGAGAGACAGACAGAGCCAAGATGCTCAGATCCCAGCTATCACAAAATGTCCACTGGGGACCGAGGAGGGAGGACACATGCATGGAACACCCCAGCAGGTGCTCCTTTCACAAAGATCACATGTTCAGGACAAGACGGATGCAGAGAGGGCAATTCCAGATGCAATACAGAAGCAGGGACGCATCTGGAAGTCGTTACGACCTCATCCACAACACTTACTGGTTTTTCCAGACGGCAGGTCAGGTCCACAACAGAGACATTGGGGGTTGGCACACGGAAAGCCATTCCAGTAAGTTTCCTGTGAGAGATACGAGTCAGCAAGGAACGACATCTGGCACTCCTCAACCAGCCTAGGAATGTTCTGCCTCCTCCTGACACCTGAGAAGTGACAACACTCACCCATTGAGCTCAGGAATGACTTTTCCCACAGCCTTAGCAGCTCCAGTAGATGCTGGGATAATGTTCTGAGCAGCACCTCTCCCATCCCTCCAGAGCTTCCCAGAGGGCCCATCCACTGTCTTCTGTGTGGCTGTGATGGCATGGACAGTGGTCTGAAGAAAGAGCAGAGGGATAAGAACACAGCCAATACTCTCCAGAAAAAGCATCCCAGGTGACACAGCGAGTACAGATGCTTTCCCTCTCACACAAGGGGATCTGTGGTAGGTCATCCCACTCAGCACCAGGCTGCAGACCTACCATAAGACCCTCCACGATGCCGAAGTTGTCATGGATGACCTTGGCCAAGGGCGCCAGGCAGTTAGTAGTGCAGGAAGCATTGCTGGAGTAGAGAGATAAAGGCACATTAGCCAGAGGAAACACTTCCACTGAGGTGAAGTGAGACCCCTGGCAGCTGCTGAGAGCTCCAGACCAGAAAGCATGTTCCTCTCTCCTTACCTGACAATTTTCAGAGACTTGTCATACTTCTCATGGTTGACGCCCATCACAAACATGGGAGCATCAGCAGAGGGGGCAGAGATGATCACACGCTTGGCACCACCCTTCAGGTGAGCCTGGAGAGAGATAAGAGATTACATAACTCAGGATCCTTCCAAGCTTGCTTCTTCAGACCTCTTCTCCTTCACAGCCCCATCTTGAGCAGCTCTGTACATGGTGACATGCACCACAGACAGAAAGCAGCACTATTATCCCTTCTCTCTCCTATGCCTCTGTGGCATACTCACCCCAGCCTTCTCCATGGTGGTGAAGACACCAGTAGACTCCACAACATATTCAGCACCGGCATCTGCCCACTTGATGTTGCTGGGGTCACGCCTAAGAAGGGACAAAATTTAAAGAGCTACTCCATGAGACACCTGTTTTCAATCTCCAGAGGTGCAATAGGGAAAAAGATGCTTACTCCTGGAAGATGGTGATAGCATTCCCATTGATGACAAGTTTCCCATTCTCAACCTTGACATTACCCCGGAAGTGGCCATGAGTAGAGTCATATTTGAACATGTAAACCTAATAAAGAGAAGGCGAGTGGAAGGTCAGGCACCCAGGCTGCCATCATCCTCCAACACCCTGGGAAGTTACTAGAACTGATCCAGAGGAGCCCTACTCAGGAAGGCCCAGAGGGGGCACTGCAAAGCAACTCACCATATAGTCCACATCAATGAAGGGATCATTGATGGCCACGACTTGGACTTTGCCAGAGAGGACGGCAGCCCGGGTGACCAGGCGGCCGATGCGGCCAAATCTGGCGAAAGAAAGACAGGAGTGAGGAGGTGCAACAGGGAACCAGCCCAGCTGGGCACGGGAGGCAGTCCTTGGCAGCCTTCCCTCAGATCACCCACTGCTCCCCGCCCGGCAGGGCGGGAGGGAGCCCTGTAGCTCGTCCAAAGGCCAAGGCACCCCAGTTAAAGATTAAGAGCGACCCCCGCCCCGGAAAGGTCAATCGCTAAATTTACTGACAGGCCCGGGGATCCGGTTACTCCTCGGCCCAGCAGGAGAAGGTCACATCCCCGGGGCCGCCATCGACACACGATCCACCAGGAGACCTTTTGGTGGGGGGCTGCAGGTATCCCCAGTAATGGAGAGGGAAACTGGGGCAGCCGAGCAACGGCAGCCCCTTCCGGAGTGAGTCACCCCGAATCCGAAGAGAAATGAGTCAGCAGCATCGCTCTGCCCCGGGGGGCGCCGGCGGAGCGGGACCGGCGGGATTCGACATCTCCCTTCCCCCAAATCTTCCCCCGCGCCCTTGAGGCGACCTTGCCGCACCCCCCAAATCCCTGCTGGCCCCGTCGGCCCCGGCACTCACCCGTTGATTCCGACTTTCACCATCTTTACCGCTTCGAGATGTTCCTGCGGGCAGAAACCACCAGTAGGGGCATGAGGGGAACCGGCAACAACCGCCCCCGGCAGCCGCGCCCGCACCCGGCGCCGTTAACGTCTCACCC
>VWZP01012872.1:39624-93250 GCA_013396995.1 Dicaeum eximium | reverse complement strand
TTCCCCCGCCCCACCGCCCCCCGTTAACAAAGGCCCCGCTCTGGGAATTGAGGGTCCGTAGCGATCGCCCTCCCGTCGAGCCACCCCAAGCGGGGTGGTGGCGGTGGTGAAAAATACACCGGTCTTTGCGGGGAGGTGTCCCCAGAGCGGGGATGGGAGGCTGCGCCCCTGCCCGAGAAGGCGGGGAGGGTGATAGCTGGTCCGGGGCTGCTCCCGCCGGGCTCGCTGCTGCTCCGGAGGATAGTATGCGCTGCTTTCACCTGGTAACAAAGGGCAGGTAGACACCCGCCCCGGCTGCAGCCTGTGCCCCAATGGATGGAGTAGTATCCAGTATCCGAAGTGACCTACAGGGAAGCCGGAGAGGGACTCTTTGTCAGGAGCTGTAGTGATGGGACAAGGAGTAATGGGTAAAAATTCAAAGGGGGAAAATTTAGGATGGATATTAGGAAGAAGTTCTTTACTATGAGGGTGATGAGGCACTCTTAACACGTCGCCCAGGGAGGCTGTGGATGCCCCAACCATGGCAGTGTTCCAAACCAGGCTGGATAAGGCCTTGAGCAACCTGCTCTAGTGGGAGGCGTCCATGCACGTGGCACGGGGATTGGAACCGGATAATCTTTAGGTCCATTCCAACCCCTTAACATTCCATGATTCTATGGCTGCAAGGGCAAAGGGACCACAGGGATGCTCGGGTCACCCCGAGGGAGCAGCGGGTCTCCAGGCGTCCCTCATTCCCCCCCGCACGGGCGGTGCTGGCTGGGAGTTCTCCCTCCTCCAGGCTGGGACCCTCCTCTGGGTGGGTTTATCCAGGCGTGCTCTGGACGGGGCCCCTGGCCGGGCCCTGCCCCGGCAGGCCACGGGCGACAGCGTGACCACCATCTTAATGAGGCACTGCGGCACTGCTGCCGCTGCCCGCGGGACGTGACGGCGGAAATCCTGCTCGTCTGCCGCCTTGGCCCGCCTTCCCCGGCTGCCTGCGAGGAGGAAGCGCTCCTGGCATGGCCGCTGCCCGGCTCCCCGCCCCCCACGCTGGGCTCCCTCACCGAGCCCTGCCCCCTCCATCCCCCGGCTCCGTGCGGGGCAGGTGCGGCGGGACAAACTCGCCTTAGGTACAACGCCCAGAGCACGCACCAATCTCAAATCTCCCATCCCGGAGGAAGGTGTGGGAACAGCGGGGATGCAAATCTGGACTGACAGAGCGGGTGGGGGTGGTGGGAGCTGGAATGTCCCTCTTGCTGCTCGGCTGAGCAGGGCTTTGAGCATAAGGGAGGGGGTGGGCAGGCTGGGGGAACCACGCAGGTACTGGGGTGGGGGACAAGAGAGGGGTCATGCAGCTCGAACGTAACCCTACTCTCCTTAAACCACTGCTATTCCCGGTGCTGCTGAGGGGCTGGTGGCTAAGTTTAGACCCAGCTGAGGTTACAACCTTTTCTTAAAGGCCAAGACATGGTGATGGCTCGCGGGGCACGGCAGCAGGGATACGAACTCGTGCCGGGGTCGGTGTTGCCCCAGCCGCAGCCCACCGAGGGAGGCTCTGGGGGGAAGCTTCAGCGCAAACCGGAGGCCCCGCTGTTTGTTCTAGCGGGGGCAGAGTGCGGCCGGGGTGAGCAGGGCGGTCCTTGTGCCCCGTCGATACCTCACCCGTGTCCGCCCCCCCGGCCGCACCGCGCCGCAGCCGCGCGTGCCGCACGCCCCACGCGGAATGGCGGCGGCGCCGGCAAGGCCCGGCACGGCCCCGCGCGTGGGGCCGGGGGCGCCGGGCGGGCTCTGTCACCGCCTCCCGCCCGCCCCCCGGCCGGGGGCAGCCACCGCCGAGCGCGGACGCGGCAAATTAGAACAGCTTGTNNCGGCAAATTAGAACAGCTTGTTTAATGAGCGAGCCCTCAGGCACGGAGAGCAGGGAGGGGGCTGCCGGCGGAGCGGGGCTTCAGCGGCCGCGGAGGGCAGCTGCGGAGCCGGGCAGCTCCTCCTCGTACCGCCGCGCCGCTTCCTGCTGCCGCAGCCTCCCTTTTTCGGAGCGGGAGCCTCGGGGCTTCGCGCAGCGGTGCGCCGTGCCGGTTCCCGAGGCTGGGTGCCCTCCGCAGCCTGTTGAGCCGGCCAGCGGCGTCCCGCCCGCCTGCTCTCGGCCCCGCCGGGGCCCAGCACCGCGCCGGCAGAGCGGGGTGTCCCCGGTCCCGGCCTTTGCCCCGGCGGCTGGCAGGTGGTGGCCCCACAGCCTGCCCCTCTGCCCCATCCCCTCGCTGTCTGTGCGCTCCATTCTGCCCTGAACGTCTTCCCTGCCCGCTTGCTCGAGCCCACACTCTTGGCCCCCTCACCTCGGAGACCCTCCAAAGCTAACACCCCAAACCACTGAAGGTCCCGATTCGGTCCAGTTTCAGCCCGAAGCAGCCCCTGGGCATGGCCTTCCAGGCCCAATCTCCATGCAGTGCCCACTTGCGACTGGCGAGGTTCTTGCGCCAGAGAGACGGACGGGCAGCTCTAGCCCCCGACGGGAGGAAGGGGAGAGTGGAGGAGAGCTGCCGAGGACCAAAGCTGGAGCCCTCCTTCGCGTCCTCTTCGGTCAGCGTGGACTCGGGCTCCAGGGGCAGCAATCGTGAAAGGAGCATCTGGGATAAACGGAGGAGAGCAGGGTGATGCCTGTGCTTCTGGCGATAAGCCTTGTACCCCCTGGTACCCCACTGCCCGTACCCTCCTGAGGGCTCAGAGAACATTAAAGTGATGCCTGCTCACAGCACTGTGCCTGTGACATTGCATCCAGACACAGGGAAGGGCTTGACTAGCAGCTCCCACTGTCTGAAATGACTTTGCCGTCCAAAACAGCAGGCAGACAGCTGCTGTGAGCTCTGCTTGCAGGCAGATTGCCCTGCTCTTGTAAAACCATACACACATCCTACCCTGCCCCAGATTTGGAAGGTAACTGTCTTCAGTCCTGGTTCCTTTTGTGGATGCTGAGCACCTCTATGTGCTCAGGCTGCTGTGTACCATTTAATTTTTTCAGAGGGCTGCTGGGAAGAATGGTCCTGCCTCAAATACCTGATAAAGAGGCATGAGGGATAGGCAGGAGCAGAGCAGGTGTGAGGAAGGGGGACTCCCCATCTGCTGGAAATCCTCTAGGTTAGCTGTGCTGACTGTAAAGCCCCAGCACTGCTGGGAGACAAGGATTGGGGGTGTGTTGGGTGCAGGGGAGGCATGGCATTGCTGCCCAGAGAAGCAGCCTGTGGGAGCTGTTCTACATCTGTCTCTCACATGGATGCTGAGCTAAGGCTGAGGATGCCTTTGTGCAGCTCTTTGTGGTAGCGAGTTAACTGAAGCGGACACAGGCATCCTCAGCGAGGAGTGAAAGTGGTGAGTCATAGCAGGATCAGTCTTGTGATTTTAGTTCATGTCCTGACCATTTCCCTGTAGCTTTCCCAGGGTGATGTAAAGACAAGGTGCTGGAGCTCAGGTTAGGGTTTGGGTAAGAGGGAGCTGGCTAGATTTGAAAGCCAAAAATATTATTGCTGTAATTGCTGAGGATAAAAGATTTACTCAAGCGAAGAAGCCCTTAGCTGGCATCCTGATAGGGTCTTTAAGGGGGGTAGTACTGAGCTTAGGAGCAAAACTCCTGGCCTAACAGGATGCATCTTCCCTCTGGAACATCAGAACCAGGCACAGAACTTGGTGAGAGACATGGCTGTAATACCTGGTGGATGCTGACACAGAGGGGGCTTGGAAAGGACCAGGCTCTTCACTGTTAAAAGCCTTTGCAGGGCACTAAAAACGTTTTGTCTATTTCCTGTCTTGAAATGCTGGTGCTCCTTAGGGAGTTATGAAGTCACCCTGGAGCTGAGGCTGCTGAAGGGGAGAGTGCAACAAGAATAGACAGTAGCCTCCTTCTAGTTGGAATTTGGGGCCACCTCTCACTCGAGGTTCAAACACAACCTCCCCTCCTCCTCCCCTTCTGAAATCAACCTCAGCTCTCTCCCACTCCCTCCTACCTGTAGCCTCTGTCCTGGTAAGGACACAGTCTGAACGCTGGCAGAGAGCAGAACCAAGAAGAGGAAAAATGAGCAAGGCCATGACCGAAGCCCCAGCATTTTCTTCTTAGCCCAGGGCTGGTGGGAGGCAAGGCAGGACTCGCAACATCCGTGTCGGATGTGGCCCCCAGCCCCTCTCTGCCTTTATAGCTTTGGTTCTGGCAGGCGACTGGCCCCAGCTCCCTGCTGAACCACCCCCTGGAGCTCCTTAACCTTTCAGCCCTTTTGTCCAGGGTGATATATTTCAGGGTGAGCTCAGCAAGACCCCTTCCTCTAAAGAAAAAGGATACAAAGGTGTTTACTGAGTGTCTGGAAGACAAATGTGAGTTGAGCTGCTGCTAGCCAGGACCTAGAGGTGTCTGTCAGGGTCAGGGACAGGGTGACACTTTGAAACACGTTCCAAAAGGAGGATATTGAAGGCTGCATTGTGTGGGAGTATTGAACGTACTTCTCACAGGCAGAGTGCTGTTAATGCTATTTCTCTGATCAGTGTGAGCATGAACTACAGCTCAGTTAGAGGTAGGCACACTGCTGGCTGCACAGAGCGGACACAGATTCAGCTCCGTGACAACACCGGCTTTTGTTTTTAATATTTATATCTTGGTGAGACAGTTGGGCTGGGAATGAAGAGCTCCTGCTGCAGAAGGTGGGTGAATTCCAGTACTATACAGAATGTAGCAGTGACAGGGGCGTGGGTCTAGTACTATTGGGCTTATAATTTGCGGGCTGTCTGTCCCAAGTCACCATCTGGAGGACTGGGCTGAGTTTCCAGAGGAACCGTCACAGAAAAGAGCTTGTCGAGACTCAGCGCACACTTTCTCAAGCTCAGGCACACAATGGGGGCAGGATAGCAAGGAGCAGATTCCTACCTCCTAAATCTTGTGGCCATTAGTTCCCCCCACTTTGTTTACCTCTTCCATTTTACTGTAGTTTCTCACCAGCTGAACAAGGCAATGAGGTCACTGTTTGGAGATCAGGGTGCAGAAGTCAGCTTGGGTGTGAAGATAGAAACTAATCAGCGAAGTTTGTCAGGGGAGAGGAATGGGGGGACTGTATCCCAGTACAGGATTAGCAGTGGGTGTGCTGGGAGAGTTTAACAGCACCCCAAACTTCTCTTTGTTCAGTACTGTTGCACAAAACAATCAGGTCAGAACTTTACCGAACATGTTTTAGTGCCTGCTTTTGTTTATATTTTTCAAAGAAAGAAGAAAATTAGAAGTCTTCTCCAGAGATAACAAAAGTCACAGCTCAGATATTTGCTCTCTCTCTCTTGCCTTGCCTCCCTTTCTTCCTTCCAGGCATTTTGCACTTGCAGATGCAGGTTTGTGGGTCCATTTCTTCTCTGCCCAAGGAGACAGAAGGTTTTATGAAACTTTTGCATCCAATCCTTGAGAAAAGAGTATGGGCCTTCAGTCTGGAGCACTGATGCTGGAAGCAGTGCTTTGCACAGCTGTGGACATCCAATTTTGCTAGCTCCAGGTGATGGCTGCAACCCTCAGCTGGTGCTGTGTGCAGAGCAATGTGATGCTTTAGTGATCCTGTGTGGCATTCCTGACACCCTGTCACCTGGGCCAGCACCTGGAGGGGCTTCCGAGGTCCCACCAAGACATTGTGCTGGCTGTGGTAGTGTAAGGAGCCGTGTGGTTGAAAGTTTCAGAGGGATAGAAAAGAAAGGAAGGACGGGAAGTAAGCACATGTTCATGCTGCATGCAAGGTGTCCCAGAGGATGCTGTTCTGTACTTCCCAGTCACATGTGGCCATCTGGAATGGGCTGAGTCAGTGTGTTCCAGCACTCCTGCTGCCGGGCAGGAGCAGCTCCGCTGGAATGCACCGGTTACGTGAGTCAGAGTCAATCCTTTCCTGAGTGAAAGGTAAGTGCAAAAGCAACAGTGCTTTGGTTTTGAAATGAAACGTAGCAGCAGTTTGATCTGGCATGCCTTGAATGGGGTGGCCCCCATACTGCAAGAAGAATGCCAAAAATGTGTTTGCAATTGCTCCAAAATTCCAGTCCACTTGCACAAAGACTGAGCCCTGCAGGGGTGGACAAGCTCTCAGAACTCATATGACAAGTGCCCTCCTTGGGTTCAGCAAGAGCTGGGGCTGGCAAGAGGGAAAGAGCCATCACTCTCCCATATCAAGCAAGAAACTTCAGAGAATGCAGAAAATTTACAGATTTTCTTGCAGATTCTTTGAAGTTCTTGCAAATCCAGCAAAGCCTGGATAAAATGCAGGTGCTCAGTGACTCAGATGCCGTGATGTTGCAGCTATTCCACATCCCAGATCCTTGCTGGGACTGCAGTAGCACTGAATAGTTACTCTGACATGTCCTGGCAATGACTGTGAAGTGAAAAGGCTTTGGCAGACAAGTCCTCGATTGCCCCAGTTTTCTCAGACTCAAATAGGTTATTGTCCTTTTTTCCTCTCTGATGCTAACAAGTTTGCTTTATAAAAACCCTTCCCCCTTGGATGCTGGGGCACTGACTCTAGAGTTTGCAAGACCAGAAAAGTGGTCTGCTGCTGAATCACAATCAGCCTTCTACAAACAGTTGCTTATATAGGAAAGGAGCAGGGCAACTGGAGACTGGGAGATCTGGGAACTGAGCAAAGTACCCTGAGGGAACACCCCTTGGCCCAAGGTGATAGAAAGGGATGATGGTTGCTGCAGGCTCTAGAAGTGTGCAATATTCATATTATTCCACTGGTACCATTTGTAGGAGTTCAGAGCAACCATGGTCAGGAGTCCCTAGAGAATGGAAACACCATTGATCTTGGCACTGAGTAATCCCACTGCCTCAGGAGCAAGGGAGTGGGATTACTCCTTCAGCAGTGATTTATGGTCATTGTGGCAGCCACCAAAATATATGTTTGTGAGGAACAGAAGGGCAGCAAATATCTACTTAAGGCTGTAGCCACTGTGTAGCTGCCCAAACCCCTCTTGCATTTTGCTTCATCTTTCTTCAGGACTTCCTTTGTCCATGACACAGGACTGCTAATTCTTTCCGTATCAGGAGAGGACAGTGAGGAGATGAGGGTGCTGCACCTGAACAACCTGCAGAAAGGGACCGATTAGAGCTCTCACTCACTGGCTTTTCACTCTCACTTGCCCAGGCAGCACAGTGCCTGAGACTGAGCAAAGGACAGTGTGCAAAGCAGTGAAGGAGCCAGCGTGTCAGTCCACCCGATTGCTAAATCCTCCTTCCAGACAGGTGACTGTGGATCTCATGAAGGAAAAAGTTCAACCACTTTTAGTAGAAAAGTATTGCCTGAAGTACTTAAGTTTTATGGCCACCTCACTTCTTCTATCTACCCAATCATATCTCCTCTACTGTAGCATTGGAAACATATTATCTCACATCTACACAAGATCTATTGCTTGTAAAACCTTGAGCCTTGGCAGACATCCATATATGCTGTCCTTTTCTTTTTTTATTCCTCTATGTGAGTGTCATACCCTGTGGGTGGTGAGGGAATCACGTATGGTGTGCATGACTCTGTGTTGTATTTACTGTCAATGCTGTAGCTGCTGCCTTTGCCTCTTGGAGCCTTCACTGAATATTTTATCAGGAAGGAGGGGAGAGGGACAATATCGCTGTAGCTTTCTGATCTTTGTATTTCATGTGATTGTCCTGGGGCTACTGGCGTGCTCTGGAGTTGGAGCATATTGATGTTGGTGTTTGGCTATTAGGCTGGTGGCAAGTGGGCAGGAATTTTCACTGAGTCATGAAGTCATGGCACTCAAGTGGGGTGTTTATAAATACACCTGTCACACCATCATTCCCTCCTCTACTTGTTTCTGGAAACATTTAACATTATTATGTCCATTCAGGTATCGGCATGAAAAACCATATGCTCAGGTTAGTGCAAAGCTATGCACTTCCTAATGATTTATTTTTCACTAGGGATAAAAATAAGCTACAGCAGCCACAGCATAAGGGAACTTAGTTAGCAGCATGCTCTACTTGCTGGGTGAACCCAGGGTGACAACTGTGGGAAGGCAGTACAGCCTCAGAGACAGAGACTGCAGATCTGCAGGAACCAGTGGAGAGCAGGAGCACCCTTCCCATTCCTGCACAGCTGGTGACTAGTCTGCTTTTTAGGCAGCTGACAAGGTAAGAGGAAATAATTCTGTAGTAAGAGCTCTGGGACAAATGCCAACTTGCCTCTAGACAGAAGGTTAAAGGTTATTTATGTGATTAACACAAAGTCTAATTTAGGGCACTTCATGTTCACAGGGCAGTTTAAGGAGTGCCAGGAGTGACTTGAAAACTGATGTGGCATTCATGAAATGAAAAAACCTAAGTGCCAATTTTACTTGAAACATAATTGAATTGGCAGTAAATACATTTCAGAAAGCAGTAAGACAATCAAGGGTATCAGTATACTTTGTAACTTATCAAATTAGCATTATTACAAGTTACTTCTAAAGTTTTTGTGTTATATTGGTTTTGGTTTTTCAGTTTTTAAAATATATTTTTTTTCCTATGGACTTTACCTATTGTTTATTGAAGTGCTCTAGTCTAAGTTAGCCTTTCTGTCTTCCTCCTCACTCCCCACTCCCTGAACACTTCTTTTGATGAGATATACACAAGAAAAAGATGCAGGTACCTTCCCCTCAAAACCCTGCTTGGCTTTACAGAACAAGAGCTTCAAAATGATGAAATATAAAAGGGCCTAAACCCAGCACAACCCTGCATTGGTCCTGTGTAAAAAGCTGAACAGTGTAGTATAAAGGACATACAAAATGAGAAAGGAACGAGTGTTTTGTACTCTGTGGGTAGTTTGGCTCTTCTTAGACTTTCTTCCAAAGATTTTTTTTTTTAAATTTTAATATGAGCAGCTTATTCTCCTCTGCAAAGCCAGGGCAAAATCAGTCCAAATGGCAACTATGTTCATCATCACTGCCTTTCTTTGTGGAGATACCAGAAGAAAGGGTTGGAATTGCTTTAGCCTGGTGTTAACTTCCACTTTGTCCTCATTTGAAGCACTGTTGTATTATGGGGTAGTTCAGACAAGAGAAGGCGACTTTTGCATAAAAGAAGTTTTATTTTTAGTAAAAGGCAGTGGCAGATGATTCCTTCAGCGCAGCCGTCGGGCTGAAGATCTGGTGATGGGAGTTGTTTTGGTGGGGGTTTCTATCTCTCTTAATTCTGCCGGTAGCTCTAAAGAGGGTAAAACGTGTCAATAATGAGCATTCCACTGCCTTGAGCAGAGAAATCTACCACAGTGGTCCAAAGCCCATGACCAAAGGGACATCCCTGTTGGGCCAAATCTGTAGTCCTTCCCCCCTTCCACCCTTAGAGCACAGGTGTGCAGTGCCTTACCATCCTCAGAGTTATTCTCCTCATCGCTGGAGAAGGCAACGATGGCTTTTTTGCGTGGAGGGCGCTTTTGGGTACGCGTATGATTTCGGAGGGCGCGGCGTGGGGGTGTGACAAAATCGTCATCAGTGTTGGCTGGGCTCAGGGGCTGGCGGCGTGAACCTGTCAAGAAAAAGGGAAAAAAAATCGAGAAAGGCAGCAAACTTCTGTCTGTAAGGGTGAGGAAAATTCCTTAGGACCACAGGATCAGGGGAAGGCTGGAATCTCACAAAAAGGAACATACTTCCTATTGGTTTCCGCTTGGCTGGCACTGGCACTGGAGTCTGGCTACCATCCTGGCATGTCTCTGTTGAATCCAGTCCTCGCTTATGGGAGGCAGACAGCTTCTGCTCCAGCTCTTCAGCTAGAGCCTGATGGAGATGTGAAACAGCAGTGGAGGGGGGAAAAAAAAAAGAGAAGGTGAGGGGAGAGAAGTGTTACATCCATAGCAGAACTGACATCAAGTTAAATAAATAAATTGATAAATTGTTAGGGATGAGGAATACTCTACTTGAAACTAAAAACTGCAGGGCTTTCCAGTCACTCTATGTAAAAAGTAATTGTTTTTCTCCCTGGACCCTTGTCCCACACACTTACTTTAGTCTCAGGTTTGATGCCTGCTCTGCGGAATCGAGCCAGCACAGTTTGGAAACAATTGTAGACAGTTGGATCTTGGAGCTTGTCCGCAAAGCAGTCATAGTTGTCCTGCAGCTTGTGAAGGCCCCGTTCCGAGACTGGAAGCAGAGCAAGGCAGTGGGACAGATCCCGATATTGACGCTCAGTCCTGGGAAAGACAAAGATCACCATTAGCTCCTACAAAAAGGGGTGTGTGAGGATGAGCACATCTCACCCAGAACTACCAGCATTTCCTGCAGGTGCTTCTGCCCTGGAAAACATGAGATTCAGGCTGTTCTGTTGGGCCAGCACGGGGTGCTGTGCCATACCACACATAACCACCCCTGTATTCCATGGCACTGACTTAGCACCTGTTGGAAAAACAGGAAGGCTCCACTGCTAAAGAACACAGTCACTTGTTTGACAAGTGTCAGAAGTTATTGCTGACCAGGAGGAAGAGACTCAGTGAGGTCAGGACTCCTCTTGAAGGACCTTATTTCAACCACATCACAAACCCCCCGGCTGTTAATTTTTGCATGTTTGAGATGATCTCAAGCAGAAGTTGTATTTGATGTTCTCTCTCCCTTTCCCGGTTAGTTACATAAAAAAGGTCATATTCATTAAGTTATAAAGTCAACAAATAACAAATGCTGTATCAGAGAAGGACTACATTCAGATTCCAGCAAAAGTTACTGGAATAAAACCAAAGGGAAAGAAAAACAAAAGCACAAACTAACATCCCTAATGTAGTTCACTGTGATGGAATGGGAGGGGGAAAAGCAAGGCCAAAGCCCCTATTTTTAGTATACACAAAGTGAGGGCCTCCAGTCTATCTAGCACATGCTGTCTCAGGATGCTCTGCTCAAACCCAGACAGATGAAAAACAAAGCTGCAGCATCTAGGTGTTTCCACCTTTACAGTCTGAATGACACCTGGCAAGTTGCTATGTTTAGAACTCCAGAAATGCTGAGGAGGGTGATGGTGGCTGCAAATCTTTTCTGCTAAGCTCCTGTTTTAGCCTGGAGTGAGTCTTGCTCTAGCAGTACCACTGGTGTGCACCAAGCTGATCACCTTTGTGATACAGAAATATCAGGAGATTCTATTCTTTTATTCCAGTAACTTTTGCTGGAATCTGAATGTAGTCCTTCTCTGATACAGCATTTGTTATTTGTTGACTTTATAACTTAAGGCAAGACACAACTTACACACAGACGGTTATTTACAAATGTGGTGTGAAGAGCTCACCAGTGCTCCTGGGAGGCAACTCTGGAGAGGGAGACTACTCTCCACTCTTGCTCAGGAAACAAAATCCAAATATTTTGGTAAATATGCAACTCCCTGAGGCAGCTGAGCAGGTCACATGCCTAGGCACCGTGCACAAATGGCCAAGATAAGCACACAGCTTAAATCTCAAGGGCAAAACCACAAAAATGGAGAAAGAAAACCACAGGAATGGAGGAAAGCAGGGTACACCAAAGCCAGTGGAAGTTAAAATGAAGATATCTCACTGGAAGGGTAGGAGATACATTTCTATTATTATTCTTCTTGGAAGGAAACAAAAAGCGTATGCCTGGGTCAGTGAAGTTACAGCTTGGGGAGCAGGGGAATAGCAGCAAAAGAACCCCAAAACCCAGAAAGCAAAATGATATCCCAGATTCACAGTGTGGATCTTGTACTATATAATCTGTTATCAGCAATGCACAAGCAAGGCATGCACATCTTGGAGATGGAGCAGAGCAAAAGCCAAAGTGTATGGTGGCACAAGCCCTTAGGTAAAATAATAATAATAAAAAACCAAGAGAGTCCCAGGCGTAGACTTGGTACTGAGCAGCCCATGCACACAGAACAAGGACAGACCTATATCAGCTTGATAGTTGAGAACACCTCAGATGGGACTGCTGGAGAGATCCCAACCTCTCAGCTGAGCACACTAATTTCCTAGCTGAGCTGCAAGGGAATAGCCCATGGAGAAGGATCACAAAGGTATGTAAAATCCACATGTGGGATGTCTCCTTGCTCAGCTGTAATGCAGATCTAGACTGTCACAAAACTTTTTCCTCAAAAAAGGAAGGAAGAGGGTGTCAATCACTGCATCATAAAACCAAAAACCTTAATTTATAAGTATTAATGTATTTTTAGGAGAAGGTAGTTAAAAAAAGGGGGGACCTAAACCAAGTTGTGTTGCATTTGTCACTTTGCCACGGGAAGAATATAATGGGAGCCTTTTACAACCACCACACACAAGCTTATTCCTTCTGAAAAATCGTGAGAAGTGGAAGCACTTGGCAGGAAAATTAAGATTACAACCCACCTGGCAGTTCGAAATCTCTGACAAAGTTTCTCCACCAAGCTCTCTGTTTGTTTGTCTTTTGTAATATATGACAACAGATGTCTGTAAGGGGGAAAAAAGTGCAAAAGATTAGAGCCCACAGAGAAATCCCCATTTCAGGTAGGAGGGATGCTGAAAAGGCAGCAGTGCTGACTTCTTATCTGCTCCTTCCATCCACTTTTAAGAGCATGCAGGACCTCCAAACAATTTCCTCATTTCACAAGTTGCGCTGACAGACTTTTGTCTGACAAGCAAACCTTGAGGGGAGCACTGTGGCATGCAGTATTTTCCCCCTCAAAACCATGCTTGTGACTTTTTCACTACTGATTTGCTGAAAGTGTGTTGTTGCATTTTGGATCAATGCAAAAGTGAGCACTACTTTGCACTAAAATGGGAACAAAGCCTAACAGAACTTAAATGGTAACCTAATCCATTTTTCTTTAGCTTCTTGAGGAAGAGAGACACCTGGACTTTAACACAGTTAAGTACTTGTGCATTTTGCACTATGTCCTCTTAGAAATCACAGAATAACTTCTATTTATTAAAAAGGTCCTGCTGCTCTCCCTTTTTCTTGTACCAACATTTCTGTTAACTTTAAACTCACTCAGGTTGCCACTGGTCTTGATATAGTTGCTCTAAAGCACTTCCTCGTTCAGTCTTTGTTATGTCTACAACCACCACACTAAGCTGGTTTTCTGAAATACATGATAGAGACAGCATTCTCAAGAGTCCTCCCTTTGTATTAGTTCCATCATCAATTCATCTTTAACTACTGATTCCCTTCTTTCCCTATTTAAAGGATATGTGGTGTGTTAACTGATGATCAGGTCTTTAAAATTAATTATCTTTGCACTAATTTTATACCTGTCTACATTGTTAAATCAATACTGCCTCTTCTCTTATTTGCCAGACACCTCCAGTTCTCTCCATGTATGTTGTTGGAAGTCAAAAGTCCATCTTACACTTGTCTTAACCCCACCAATCACACTTTAATGCAATTGCTACACTTATTATGCTCTGTCTGTGGTAACACCTCCAGTTTGATATTAATTAAAAACAGTACTGAAAATTCAAAAATTATTAGGAATTTTCTACATGCTGCCTCTTGTCTCCCTGTGACGCTTTGCTTCACATCAGACACTGACTTCCACTTCTATGTGTGCTGTCAGGAACCACAAGCTATAATTCCTAGTATTTCACATTACTCTCCTTAATTAAAGCTGAAGCAAAATATCCATCTACTTTTGCCACCATGAATTAATTTTAGTCTCAATTACGTCCTCACTAATAGACCTTTTCTGTGTCTTGCAATTCCTACCTATCCAAAATCCCATCCCTCTTCCTAAATGCACTGGATTCTCATAGACAGAAAGACTAGTTGAAAAATCACAGGAGATTTTACTGTTCTTTTCTTCAGCAACAGCAATACTTTTGGCTAACACCCCACTCTATAATCCATGGGGATTCAAATGACTCAGTAAAACCCTCATGTGGTTAAGTTTCAGAAATGAGAGGAAAATGTCTGTACTTTACCAATAAAGATATTATTAGTGTTGTCCAACCAATAACTTCAGACTGAAATATTCCAATATCTCTATACTCCAGAGTCATTTTCTTGAAAAAAGAAAATGAAACCAAACAAGAAAACCCCCTCACACAAAACAAACCACCAGAAAGCCAACCTAAACTCAAACCTGTTACTGTAACTACAGCTTTACTATAACTGCTTACAAAACTCCAGTAGCCACCAAAATGTCAACGGCAGCAGTCTTTAAAACCTGTTGTGTTTTCCTAATGTTGCATATCCATGTTCCCATGTGTAAAACCAACTATTTTCCTTTTCCAGAGGGAAAGTAATTTTGAGTTAGTGGTTACTCTTTGTAGACTCTCAACCTAGTGGCTTTAAAATCAATTGCCCTCAGCGTGACTCCATTTCCAGTACAGACTGAAAAAGTCAGATCAAAGAGAACAACTGAAAAAGCATTTTGTATGTGTCAGTGTAGTTTTTCTTCCCTTGATACGGCATCCCCTTTGCATAAATATAGTCCTGGCAATAAGAGATTTATTTAACCTCAGAATACCTCATAATAGTGTGGAAGGATTCCTCCTCTATGCCACTGTTAGGATCTGAGAGATGACTGATGATGTCTGGAAGCAGGTTATAGACAGCATTACCCTGTGCAGAACACAAGTATCTACATGAGATACAGAATAATAAAGGATAATTTGAGTCAAGCCAAATAAGATGCCCACTTAAAATGACCTCCTTTCTCTCCACCCCAAATCTACTGACTGAAAGCATCAGCTTTTTGAAACGAGCTGTACACAGCCAGCCAAACCTACCCAGGACTGTTTGGCTGGGGGGAAGAAACACAGCCAACCAATAAGCTAAACATTGCACTCTAGCTCTGCTCTTTGGCAGACTTGGATGTAGTTTCTTTGCCTTTTAACCTTGTCACAACCCAACAAAAAAAGCTTTCTGATAAAGGAAACAGCCCTTCAGTTCGTGGAACTGCTTCCCATCTTTTTGCCTGAAAAGGTCCAATCCATATTCTCTTTTTCACTGCTTTTACATAGCTTTGTCATACATGCTGCAGAGATAGCAGTCAGTGCAGTCAGGTGGCCAGCTCTGCTTTAACAAAGCAAACCAAGACAGAAAAGCCCCAGTGTCACGTCAGCCTCTCAGGCAGTAAATCTCAAACCTGAAGGGCCCATGTGAGGCTGCACATGGAATGAACAGTGTACTGGGGGTAACGTTTCTCTTCTTCTTACTTGCTTGCTTGGGCAGAAACTGCTGCAATTTAAGTATCTCAGTGTCCCACAGCCAAGAACAGCTCAGAAAGGTGTCAGAGAAAGTGCACTGCCTGAGCCATAAGGTCAGGGAACTCTGCTGTAAAACCTAAAGGTGAGCTACAGAAAACTGCTCCTAGCCCTGTGCTGAGTATACTCAAGAAAGCAAAGGGAAAAGGCAGTGGTTTGGAGCCTGCCTTCCAGTTTCAATGGATGAGGTCAAATTCAGCAACATCCGGCAGGGATGAAGCAAAACTTGTATTGCAAAATTTCTTTTAACTACCCTTATTTAGTCCACAGAGAGACAGACCAATGGTTCTACACCATTAACACATCTTCTCCAGGACTCATGTAATTGATCCTCTAACAGCCCTTCCTTGCTCTTGTGCAATAAGGTCGCTGAGCATCCACTTGCCTTGTTGGCGAGTTCACCAAAGAAGTTCTGAGCCACTCCCACGACTGCCTCCTCTGGGTCCATGAGCAGAGCTGCCATTTCACTCACTTGGCCCTTCACCTTTACCATGTCTTTGAGGATGATGTGAGACATCACCAGCGCAGCCGTGTGCCTCACACTCGGGCAGGGGTCCCGCAACCTGACAGAAGCAAACAGTTACTGCAGAAAGCAGCAAGGGAGTGTCTCTGAGTTACTGGTACTTGTGACAGCCCAAAGCTCTAGTCTCCCTCCACCAGCATCTTCAAATTTCCTTTCTTGGGTTATTCCCACCTTCTGGAGGCTCAGTGTCACCCTTCCACAGGGTTTTCATCACATGTCCTCTCCCACCAATGAGTGTAGAATTACCTGGCATAGAGATGTGATGTCCAAGGCTCCACCAGGTTGGGGAAGCGGATGGCTAGATCTCCTGCTGCAATAATGAGGTTGGATCTCACACCAGGCAGGGTGGACTTCTCCATCATTGTGAACAGCAGACGCAAGTGGGAGTCACAGAACTCAGAGCTAACAAGACAGGGTACAGGAAAGAAGGGATAGATAGCAAAATTCCAGCTCTTAGAGAGCAGAGAAAAAAAACAGTTAAAAAAAAGGTTATCTATGAATAGTCTGCTATGTTTGTTCTTTCCTTGGGAAAGGAATTGCGACATATGCTTGTGCTTCAGTACTAGGAAGGCTGGGAAAAGAATTCTGGCATGGCTCAGCAGTACCTGACCATGCAGAGTCTGCCAAGAGCGAGGGCTGCAGCAGCTGGCAGTGCCGAGTCACTGTAGAGTCCAGGGTTGTTGCAGATCTTCAGCACCAGTGGAACAAAGGCAGAGAACAGGTACTTCTCTAGAGAGTGGGGATAACGACAGTGAGCATGAGAGCACTGTTTGTGCATCCTGCTGTAAGAACAATTACTCCATTTATCCCAGAGCTGCTGCAAACTACAGTAACTGGTTGACTGACTTTCACCACTGAACAGCCACCTCCAGAAAGGCAGAGACAAGAAACAGACAGCCTACGTGGAAACTGACACCACAGAAAATGACAGTGCTTCCTTCCAGAGGAAACAGCCATCCTCCTTCAGGACCTGTTACCCACTGTACCTGCTCTTTCACAAGGCAGCCAGCCAGTATTCCTCGGTGGCAGCCACACTTACTGTCTAGAAGTTCTGTCTCACAAATGCTGCGGATGAGCTCGGCCTCCGTGTCATCAGCCGTGGCTCCCACAAGGCCCAGCTCCTCCTCCATAGTGATCTCATTCCCTGTGCTCTGTGCAGAGAGGAAACTGTAAGAAAGATGTCAGGCAACAATAACCTCTTTCTTCACAGGGTTCTCTACTCTCAGGTGTGAGGTACATGCATGTTACCAGCAGAGTAACAACCAGAGTGGAGAACAGACTGACAGAGTGTAACAACCCACTTTCCCCCAAGAACCAAATGAAGCTGTGGAGGGTAGTCTGGGATTTGCCAGTCCACATGCTACAGAACACCAATCACAGGATCACATAGTTAGGTTGAAAGGGACCACAGTGCATCAGGTCCAGCCTTCCTGCTCCAGCAGGGTCTTCCTAAAACGCATCGCACAGGATTGTGTCCAAATGGTTCTTGAGTATCTCAAAAGTGAGGGAGACTCCACAACCCCTCTGGGCAACATGTTCTAGTGCTTGGTCACCCCCACAGTACAGAAGTTCATCATATTCAGGTGGAACTTCCTGTGCATCAATTTCTGCCCACTGCCTCATGTCCTAGTGCTTGGCACCACCAAGAACAGTCTGGCTCCATCCTCTTGGCAGCCCCCTGTTCAAATTTTTACAAACATTGATGAGGTCTCCTCAGTCTTGAGGCTTATAAGAGGCCCAGCTCCCTCAGCCTTTCCTTCTAAGGGACTCCAGTACCTTAACCATCTTTATTGCTCTCCACTGAACCTGCAACAGGAGCTTCATGTCTCTCTTGTAATGAGGAGTCCAGAATGTAAAGAAAGCCTAAACTACTGACACTAATAAGATAAAACAGACCTAGAAGACATCAGTGTGTGAGTCCTGCATAACTTAAGGGACATTCAAATACTAAAAGCAAGAAGCTCAAAACCAGCCTTTGAATAGCTGGTTTCGTGAGCAAGATTATGGGAAACCTTATAGCAAATAAATAGCAACACAAGGGAAGAAAGGAGACATGGGCATTGCAATAGGGACCAAATCTGTATCCAACTGCTACTTTTTTTAAAATCTCATAATAACCTACTCCTGTGTGGAAAATGGTAGTGACACTGCTAAGCAAGTGGATGAAGAAATGAACTACAAAGTTCTCAGTAGACTTAGCAGTATAAGCATCTAATAGAGACTGGATACCTAGGTAAACACAATGTTTTTCTCTATTCTTACCCAGGAAAGTCAGCCTCATTACACTCTGAAAAACATTCCAAGGTAGACCTAACCAAACAGGGCACTTGTAGCATCCAAATCACATTACAAAGACTACTGTTAAACCTTCATCATTACTACCTAACAGAGGATAGGACTCTCAAATATTCCGGACTGGAATTCTAGGAAGCATTTTTCCAGAACTCAGGGCACAAATGGATGTTCTTCACCACTACTGCATCAGTTGCAAAAGACTCTACTGGTAAGAAAGGAGGTGATGAGTGAAAGGGGAATGTTTCCTTGAAGCAGGCAGATAAGTATGGCCAGGACATCATCCTTCACTCCCTCCCCTCTGCCTCTTCGAAACTCAAGACCAGTGTGGGAGTTTTAGTGAATAGGGTCATTCAAGGACCTCAGCTCTCCCTGTCAATCCTGACCAATATGTGTTTCTATTCCTGAAGCACACATTGCCCTGTACCTCATGCAGCCTCAGGATCGCATTCTCCAGAAGTTTTCTGTAGCTGGGACACTAGAAGAGCTGCCCATAGGAAAACCCCCTTGGTTCTCACCCTGGGTCTCTGCTTCTTTGTGCTGGTGTGAGATTGCTTCTTGGTCTTCTCCTCTTTGAGGAGGCGGCATCTGCGTAGCTCTGCACTCACAGACAGTTCCAAATATGCTACCTGCTGCATTGCCACCTGTCCCACAAGGGACACCAGGTGCAGCAGCAGGAATGTGGAGAGACTGCCAGCACCATCAGAGACTCTGTGTGGAGAATCCCCTGCATCTAAAGGAGAAAAATGGCCACAGTTCAGTGTCGATCTAGACCTCCTCTCCATTAGTTAGTGCCAAGTCTTACCATATAACCCATCTCCACACTCCACAGACTCCATCACAGCACTTGTGCCCTCCCATACCAACACCTCCACCAGCCCCTCAGCTCTACTCTCCTGCAGTTACTCAAGGCCACCCAAAGCAGCACTGGAAACCATAGGTACAGATTTCCTTCATCAGCTTTTTTCCTCACCAGCTTTCTGCTCATCAGCCTCCTGCAGCTTCTCCAGAGCTTGCTGACTGCACACATGCAGGATGTCAGCACAGATCTTCTCTGGCCCTTCTGCCAGCTGGTAGATGAGTGTTACAGCTGCCTCCATGAAGGGGATCCAGTGACTGCTTGGCTGGGTAAAGCCTGATGAGAAAGAAGAGGGAGCAATGTACCCATACATACCAATGATAACACAGGTGGTCTCTCAGCCCAACCCCATCTCCTCCAAACCTCCTGCTGACCTGGGCTCACCTTTACTCACAGTTTCACTCAGGCAACCAAAGAGCAAGTGGTTCTGTAGCAGTCGCAAAGGGGTACTGTTATTCTCCAGTGCTGGCTGCAGAAACAACAGTGAGTTACTCCCATGGGTGCAGCACATGAGATCCCCCCATGCTCTTCCCAGCACTTAACCTTCCTGTGTGCACAATTTTAATCAAACCCATGCCAGGGACATCCAGTACTGCTCTGCAGCTAAACATGTAGCAGGGACATTACTGTCACTTGTGACAGCATGGTGACTACAGTGGGTGGATTTAAACCTTGGCCAAATGATGATCCCAGGCCAACCCAGACAGTTCCACTGTCTCACCTTAAATCAAAATAACTCTTTTGAAATGTCGAAAGGATTCATTTAAAATCTGGTATTATTTACTCACTCTCCGCAATGAATGAAGAGGGAAAGCTCTGGAGTATCTTAGAGTAATGAACAGTAAGTCAGCTTGCCTTGGGGTACTCCAGAACCATATGGGTTTGTTTAAAATCAACATACCATCAGTGGAAATAACACAGGATAGGTCTGGATCCAAGACCACGTCACAAATAGGTTGTTGCATATATTCTGTATCAGTCACACCGCCTTTTAGGTTGGGAATAAGATTAACCTGAAGAACTACTAAACCAAGTATGACAATACCTGAAGTGTCCCAGCAGACCTGTGTCTGTCTGATGAATATATACTTGAACAAAACAGAATTTACTTAAGGATTTACCAGCTTTCAGTAGCTTGAAACAAGAGCTCCTGATTCACCACAATCCTGTCCTCTGTACTGAATTTTTGGTTGGGTGAATTTTTGGGGATGGGTGAGGGAAGAACGGCTACTGCCAGTCAGTCAAATATTTTCTGTTCAGTCCCTTTTCACATACAAGCTTAACTGCAGACTTTACCAAAAACTGAATTACAGCCATCTTTAGAACATTTAAGAATGTTGTGATACACATTAGCTCATGAAGTTCATGCAGCAACATCCCCAGTGGAAGGGGCTGTCACAGAATGATGCTGCTCTGTGAAGGAGGACTGCTTTTGTGATAGAACTCCTGAACCAAAATGCCCCAAATGACTGAGTTAAAAAACCAGATTTTTTTTCCAAGTGCATTAAAAGAAAGCAAAGTATAAATTGTTTCCCAGGGAAAGAAGCCATCAACCATCATGTTGTTCTAAGTACAACATGGACAGGTTTGAAAACCTTTCATGTTTTATATTCTGCTGTACAGCTGACAACTCCAGAATATCAATTAATAGGGAGGGCAAAAGAATCACACCACCAGAAAACATCAGTAGAGGAAAGGGCTTCATGGTTGAGAAAACACAAATCAGTTTAGAATTGGGAGTCTGAAGAAGAGAATTGAAAGGAAAACATATTTTCTTGTGCACTGAACTCTTTACTAATTGAATTCAGCCTGTTGCCTAATGAAAATTCTTTTATTACATGTTCACTGATGTGTGCTAAGCTTTCCAGACAGTGCTGCTGAATGTTCTCAACCTACTTAATTTCAGAATCTGTAAAAATTTAATTACCTCTCTCTCTTCTTCCACACAAACAATTTTCCCCCTTTCTTTGTTTCTGGGTGACCTCAAGAACAAACCGAGAGCCTTACCTTAGAGTTACTGGAGATCTTGGAAATAACATTGCATACTTCTTGAGGCAGCCTATAGTCTTCACATGCCTTCTCAGACAGCCCCATTGTCACTAAGATGTCCAGGTTGCTTCCTGTAATTTCTGGATCTCCTCTGTGGAGTGGAAGGGATGGGGATATCACGTGAGGTGCTGCTGAAAGTTTACAGAAATATGGATAACCAAGAGAAATACTCCTTGTGCCTTGTGGAAGTGAGTGGTTTGAATAAGGGGAAAAAATAAAACCCATCCAAATGACTCAAGATACAGCTAGAGGGGCAGCAAGCAATATTCCACAGAAGCCAGTGTAATCCACTCTCCATTAGGAGATGAGCTTCTCCAAAGTGATCAACAGTGGGCACAGCCTCTTTGTAAAGAAAGAAGATTCTTGACTCTTCTTTCCTATCAGGAAGTACCAAAACTTACAGGGGTAAGAAAAACAAAATATTGGAAAGTAGGAAAGAGTACAGGAGGTCAGGACTTGTGACATATACCATTCTTTCCCCTACTGTAGGAAACAAACCAAACCAAACCAACATTATCCAAAAAAGCCAATCCCAAATCCACATCCACCAGTTCCCCTTTCTGCCTGTGAAAGAACTTTAGGATCATCATTATGCAGGCCTGTTTCTGACTAATGAAGGACTGAAGAAAGAACAGCAAGAAGAGCAGGTAAGCTGAACGCCAAAGGATTACTGGGCTGGGAAACTGAGGAAGTGAAAACCTTTTAGTGTTGATACATTTTTCTTTTGCCCCCAGAAAGTGAAACATTCATTCTTCTTCATGCTAAGGGCTTCAGATGTCTCTACTCAGCAGCTTCTCACTGTTCTTATCCAAACACAGACAAAGCTGCAGAGTTGTGACTGTACACTCTAGGAAGGGATGGGCATTCACACAAGGAAAATAATCTCATCATAATCATTCAGAGGGCGTGCTGGTGGGATCCAGCATAACTGTGTTTAGTTCCAGGCTTCATTACCCCATGATAGGGTTACTATTTCTGAAGCTAGAGCCAAAGAGTCAGCTGATGCAGCACCCACAGTTCTTCAATAAAAATCGACTCCCTGTACATCCTTCCACTCTCAGGCTTCGACCTGGCCCCAGGCTCACCCTGTCATCATCCCCAGCAGCATCACAGTAGCGCGGCGTTCGAGCGACGAGCATGGAGATTGTTCTGTGAATCGCTCCCAAAGCAGCTGGGTCACAGCAGGCATTATTTCCTGTTTCTGCACAAACTCTGAGACCTGCAAAAGGAACGCAATTAAAAAGTTAGAGAGAGGCAAAGGAGAGTGAACTTCAAAGTAAAGACGTAATCTGCAACGACTACCATTTTAATAAAACAGATACACAATCCAAACCCAGGCAAGGCAAATACTCACTATTTCCTCTAAGCACTGCGTCATTCCCAGTGATGTGTTCGTCATGATGAGAGAGAGAGAGTGCACCAGGGCCTGTGCCTTGGCCCTTTAAAGGAGGAAAAATAACGATTAAAAAATTAAAAGGTAAAGAAAAAGCAATTGTCACCGTCCTACTGAAAGAGCTGAAAACATCTACTGGATAACAGAGATGATCCACAGGATCAGGAAAACTCCCACAACAAGCTTGAGTTCTCAAAGTCACCCAAATCTCAAGTGCCAATGACCATGATGTGGGCTTAGAAATCCATTGCCTTGTGCAGTGGTGCTCCTTCTGGTGCTCAAAGATCCAATCACAGGCACTAAGCAGCTGCTTCCCAGTTTATTCTCAACCACAAGTCAAAGTACAATTCCCTAGAAACTGAAAATCTCTCTATGAACAAATGAGGACAGAGCACAAACTGTAGAAGTGCTGTCTCCAGGCAATATTATCAGGAAGAAATAAGAAGCAGTAGGTGCTCTTTATTGCCCTGATGGTATGAATGAGGGTGAGTTATCATGCATCTCACCAGGGATCACACTTACTTATTGCACAAGTATCCAACAGGATTTACAAGTGGTAAGCACTAAAAAAGGGCAAGTGCCACAGCAGAGAGGAGACAGCTCTTCTCTAGTATGGAAGAAGCAACCTTGTAAGTAGTAGCCAGCTCCCACTACCAAATCCTCAAGAAGGTAAGCAACAAAGGCCCTTTAACATCCTACCATCTAAGACATGTAGAAATTGTTAGAAAAAGATTTAAGATTGATCTGACTGAAATACAAATAGAAATACATGTGAAAGCACCCAAATATGAACTAACCTCGTATAGTGTGGAGGATAAAGAAATGGGGAATGTGTTGTGTACATCAGAAGTAGAATGCCTACATGTGACCAAAGCCACAGCATGTATGACTTGTCAGCAAAAAAACCTGAGCTTTGGTAACAGAAATATAGTTTTAACTTTAGATCTCACTGTTACTCTTATTATCCCAGCCAGATGAACAACTACAGTTATAATGGGACAACTGACATTGGGCAACAACTTTGCCCACAGAGAGTGAAGTATATAAGACTCCTAGACATGGGATGACTCCCTATCAACAGTTGACTCCTAACAGGCTGAAATTCAATTGTTGCCAACCAAGAACCCTGCTGGCAAGAGAAACATTCATAATTAACACTTCTTGTTCCCTATTAGATAGGGGCTCTACCCAGACTATTTAGGCAATGCTTTGTATGAAAGTGAAATTTATAAGAATAAAATATATTAGTGCCTGACAACAGTTTAACTTCAATTAATTCTCAGCATCTCCTTCATGAATTTCCTACGCATGAGCTCTAAGACAAACCAAGAACAGAAGCTCAGCAGTAGGTCCTGCAGGAAGACTCAAATACTCAGATAATAACCTTACATTTCAGCTCAGCACGAAGCATGGCAACTCTCAGTTCTCTTCCTGTCCCTACCTCATTCCCAACAGCAGAAAGGGGATGGGGGGAGGGAAAGGAAAAGAATAATCTGATTAGGAAGATCCATACTTCTCCAAATCCTTGCTGGGGCTCAGATAGAGCTGTCTGTAGGCATTCAGCACAGCATCCTTAATTCCAGGCTCCTTTGACCATACGAGGGGCAGCATCCTGCGGACTCCAAGCAGTGCCTGGGGCACACCAAACTGTGAGACTGTCACGAAGAACTCAATGGCTTCCTGTACCACTGTAGAGAGAACAGTTGTGATAGTGCAGTTCTTCCCCAGTTCCCATTAGAGAGGCCATTAAAACAAATTCAAAACTGGTCTCACAGCAAGCTCTACAAGCATCTAGAGATCACTGCTACTGTCTGCAGAGGGATTGAGTCAGAATAGGATCATTAGTACAAAGATGTAGATGTCCCAGAAAAGAGACACAAATTAACAATATTACAGCTAAATCCAATGTGATACAGTTAGGGAAAGAGCACAGAGGCTATCTTTGAGAAAGAACAAAATTCTCTTCTGGGAAACAGTAGCTTTGGGAAAAAAGGGCTCATAGTCACAGCAGACAGCTGAATCTAAGCCCCAGTGCAATGCTATAACTAGAAGAACTAAGCTATTTGATGTACAAATGGGGCAAGGACAACTGTGTTTGGTTCCAGCTTGACTACTCCTGAAATAGACTGCTCAGTCTTCTCATAACACAGAAGAAAACCCCATTAAGTTAGAGTGCATCACAAGACATCCACAGCAGTGATGAGAGGAGTGTGCAACAAACAGTTCATAGAGTCTGACCTCTGGCAAAGTAAGAGCTTTAACCAGTACAATCCCGTACAAATCAGAATTCACAATATCTAACAGGTGAGGTGGTATGCTTTCCCTGTTCCCAGTCTCACCAGAATACATAAATTTGCAACAGAAAAAGATTTAAATCTTCAAATATTAAATCTTTAATAAAAAAAGGCTAAATCTGAGCACACACGTCCCTTAGCACCAGTCCCTTCCTTATCCAGCAGCATACTCTCTCCAAATGGAGACAATGTCTCAAAACACCTCTGCTGTCCAGACACTGAATTTGCCTTCCTTATACTACACCACAGGACAACAGGGAGATGAAAAGTTATTAAAATTTGCGCATCCATTAAAAGAACATCCCCACAATCAAACCCCAGGTGTTTAAGTACCAGGTAGGGCAACTTCTTGGCCTTGAACTTCAAAGGACCTGTAAAGACACTGAACCCAGCAGTTCATTTTCGTGTGTGCAAACAGCTAATGACACCAGACCTTGCTGGGGAAGCCCACATGCTTATCACAAGTAACATGAGCCCTCAGCAGAGATGAAGCCTCTCTGAAGTGGTGAGGTGAAGTGAAGTGAGATGAAGAAGTGTTTGCATGAAGTCTAGGGCACTGCAGTGCCCACACCCATCCATACCCCAGATCTGTGCAAATGGATGTGCAGGAGAGGATGGGAGTGGGACTTGTGCCCCTCATCCCTTGGAAATGCCAATTTCTGAAAGATGCTACAAAAAAAAAAAAGTCTAAGTGAATGCAGTAGTTCTAATATTAAATACCAACATCTGAATTAACTCAAAGGCCTTCTGATCACCACCTTTCTCTACAGCACTGAAGAGGACCAGGCCACAGAACCTGTTGATCAGGCTCATGTTTAACTAGAGAATAAAGTTTGAGGAAAGGTGAGTTAGATGAGACCAGCTGCTTAGCTTGCCTCTTGTGGCCAGCACAACAGCTGAAGCTGTGTCAGGGCACTGAACACATAACCAAACCCAGCTTCACTGGCCAGGCTTACTCTAGGAGAACCTCAGCTGAGATGATGAACATCCATCCCTCCTCACAGGAGGCAGGGTAGCTTCCGCAAGTGAACTCACTTTGGTCACCTGGCTGGTTTTTTTTTCATTTCAGAAAGTTCAGATACATTTTATTTCATATGTTTTTAAAAACAGCTTTTAAACATATTAAAAAAAAACTTTTTCAACCTTGGTATTTAAAAAAATGGATTCCTAAAAAGCCTGTTCATGCCCTATTCAACCCCTTCATGACATTCATTTAGATGGTTCTTGCTTTTCCAGTACCCTGGAAGTGTCTATGGCATCTACTCAACGAACAGCAGCACCTTCAATCTTTTCTCCTTCTTCTCCTGGAGCTCTACCACTCCAACATTTTCTCTCAAGCAAGGAAAGATCTAGAAATGCTGAGTGGGAAAAAAGGGGCCCTATGGTTATTTCACATACCGGAGACAGAGTTTTCGTACATCATCTTGCTGATCAGGTTCAGAGCTTCTGTGATTTTCACTGAGAAGTTGTAAGTATCTTGCAGGTACTGCACCAATATCTTCTGTTTGACCAGCTCTGTTTGAGGCTGCTCTTCCTGTACAACTTCTTCAATCTCATCACTGCTGTTGCCACGTGGAGAATCCTCACTGTTCTCACTTGGGAATGAACCTACACAGCACACTTTTTTGTGAGCAGTACTGAGGATACAAGAGAAATAGGCACACTCCAGGGCATTTAAACCCTCCTCTCCCCATCCCAGTGACACCTTCCAAGAGCCAGGATACAAAAATCTAAATTCTGCCATCAGACCTGGCTAAAAAACCTCAGCATGCTGTGTACAAAGTTCCAGTACTAGTGTGATGCTCATGTGACATGCCAACTTGGTGTAAGGGCATAGAAAGGCATGGTCCACTTGGGGTAAACTCTATTAAAATGCTGATGGCGTTAATCTGAACTTGATAATTCCCCCAAAGATAGATAAGGGCCCTAAAAGGGAACCAGGAAGAAGGCAAACACTATGACTCCCCAGCAAAGTTTGTCCAAGTGTGGAGAGTTCACAAAGTTAAGATTTTTAGACAATACACTTCCAATAGAAATATGCTCAAGGTGATTGGCTAAGCAACCTTACGCTTAAACAAACACCAAGCTTAAAGTATGTGAAGTCTTGAAAATACACCCAGAGGCTAAGGGCCCAGATAACCAAGACTTTGCTTGAACCACATACTTGGTCAAGGCTGCTAGGGGTAAGCATTATGTGCCACCACCTGTTCAGGAAGCAGAACTCCTGACAAATTCAAACAGGGCAGAAGGGTGGGAGTGGCAACACTGGCTTCACTCCCCCCGCATATTATGAGAGTTAATGCACCAGAAATGCACTTCTACTGGGACCATGGAACTGTTCCAACCAGAAATTAAGATCAATATGATACAGCTAAAATGCCAAGGTACTAGATGAACAAACAATGCAGAGATGCTGCAGCTCTGGGAGCTGTCAAGTACACACAGACTGAGCCCCATAGGTCAGAAGGACAGAGCATTCCAGAGGGTTTTAGTCTGGCTCTGGCATGATCTTGGACTTAGGGAACAGACAGAGTGATGTAGTTACCTATGAAAAGTCTCTTCAGAACACCCAGGATTGCTGCCTCCTCATTTTCCTCCCCAGGGCAAATGAAAGGTTCCTTTCCCTGGAAGTGACACAGGGCCTTCTGCGTAAGGCAGGCTGCTTTCCTGGACAATGACATTGCCCAAGAGAGTATCAGCAACACATCAGAGCAGAACATAAGGGAAACCATCCAACTTTGCCCTGAATACCTGGGAAAGCAGTTCCTACCAGCATCTTGTGCTGGATGCCCACGTCCATCTCTTCCAACAGAGTAATGTTACCCTGGAAATCACCCCTTGGGATAAACACTGTCAAACTGAAGAGCGTTCTTACTTGTAATTCAGCTTCTTCAACAGCCCAGTGATTTGCTCCACTGTCCTCTCCACTGTTTCTTCAACTTCCAGCACCTCCTCTTCCCCTTCCTCCAGTGGTTGAAAGAGCTGCTGTGTGGCAGCCCTAACTTCTGGCAGCATCGCTTCCCACTCTTCCTCTGGGGTGATCAGTGGAGCTACTTAAAAATTAGAGAGAATGAAGAACAGACTCAGGTGACAGCTTTAACAGGAAGGAAAAGCTCATCTGGAACTTAGGAATTCTACTTCCCCTACCCTTTCCCCAGGCAGGCACTATTCCCATTGTCGATCCCACCCAGACTGCAGTGAGAATAAGACAAGAACTCTGACTAAAAAAATAAACCACTGAAAGTAGAAAAAAAAGACAGGTAAGAGAACCATCATTTGCTTAGCCTTGGACTTTGATGCTGACCACAAATCAAGTTTAAATAATATCTGACCAAAATTATGACTCAAGCAGTCCTTGAGTGGTAGAAAAGAGAAATCTGGGAGGGTGTTCATAGACATTTTCAGTTCTTACCCTGAAAATAGGATATATAGCTATAAGGACTGTTGATTTAGATATGGATATTAATATGATCCTTTTATAACATCACCATAAGGAAAACTGTTGTGAGTTTAATCCCAGTTACCTGGTCTCACCATCTCACACAGGTAAGATCTGAGACAAAAGCTGTCACAACCTGGGAGCAAATTTAATATGAGGAAAAGTAAATTGTGGACTGTCCTAGAAAGTGAAAAGAAGAAGAAAGGAAATTACCTGCTGTGCGTCTGCAACGATCCATAATTTCTTTCAATTTCTGCACTTCTTTCTTCAGTGCCTCATCCAAGACAGTACAGCTTAGCTGAAGATGTCAGGAAGAGAAGAAGAATTATGTTAGTTATCTTCCTTTCCCTGAAATGTCAGAATTTTCTCTCTTCCACTCCCTGCTTTAGTTGTCAATCCCCATAGATAACTCTGTTTTGGGAAACTGGAAGAGTAGACTCTGACCCCAATCCTAGAATAAGAACTGCTCTAAGTTGCCAGTCTAAGGTTCAGAAACTCAGGAGAAGGTGCAGCTAAACACAAAGAGCTGCAGATCCACGAAGAATATTCTAAAAAACTAATTTTGATCCTACGGAGAGAAACCTCACAGTGGACTCAAAACTGCTGCAGGTTTTTACCTCAATCACATCCCTCCTGGCCTTCAGCACAGCTATGAATTTTGCCAAGAGAGGGATGAGTCCAAGAACACCAGAAAGCTGCCACCTGCAGAGTCAAAGGCTACATTGTTCCTCCCAAGATACAGAAATGCTACTGCCCAGACATTAGCCAGGTATTTAGCCTGCAAATAGACATCTAACATATCCACCATATCAATCGGAATTACCTTGCAGGAGAAGGGATTGTTGGACAAAAAGGCAGCCAGGAGCTGGATCGCATTTTTAATCACTATGACAGATTTGTCTTTGAGCCGCTCAACAGCCAGCGACACCACAGACTGAAACTGAGTCAAAGGCAGGGCCTAGAACACAACAAGATAAAGTTATCAAGAAGGCTCAGAGACTTGGAAAAAGTTTACTGCAGATATATTAATGTACTGAAAAGCACAGGTTATAGATGTACAGAAAAGTCTAGCGCTCAAAAAACCTCTAGATATATTCTGGTCCAGCCTCCACTGAAAGCAAGGATTTAGATTATTCAGGATCCTGCTGAGTTGAGTCTTAGTATATCTGGTAATTGTGGTGTGTGTGTGAAAAGAGGCTGTATGCTGTGCTCTTTCTTCTAGTTTGTCCTGGTAACAAAGAGCAGCATTTAATTTTCATCCCCCAAAACCCAACCCCTGGGATCTTTGGTCTCTTGGAAGAAACTGCAGACACCACAGTACACAGGGACAGCACCTTTCTCTGTTAAAACCTCCAATCTCTGCAAACAAAAAGCAGAGTGATAGAAATTCCCTCAGAACCCACAAGATGGGAAGCGATGACTGAGGGCACACCATTTGCCCAGCAGAGACTTGCCTTGCACTGAACGATGCGAGTGAAGAGCTGCAGCACGCGGCTGCGAACAAAGCTATGGACGTCACACACGCGGGCCTCCAGCATATCCAGGAACTTGTCCCGAGTACCACGGGCAGCTTCCTCCAGCTGCTCACCATTCAGCACCTGCACCAGCACTTCTGCCATAGCTGTCAGAATGGCATTTCGCATCATGTAACTCTGCCAAGACAGGAGTTGTTGAACTAGGAACAGACCAAAATACACTATTTGATATGCCCACAGTTTAGGCCTTCCAAATCCCAGGCTCCAGCTCTAGGTGAATTTTTTCAGTATGGATATTGTATTAAGCTTGGCTGAACACAGCTGTGCCTGCAAGACAGAGTAACCTCTGCTATGAAGTCAGGTTGAGAGTTGGTCTTGTTCAGCCTGCAGAAGAGAAGGCTCTGTACCTAAAGGGGCTATTAAGAGCTGGAGAGGGACTTTTTAGCAAGGCATTCAATGATAGGGCAAGAGAGAATGGCCTCAAAGTAAAGGTAGTTTAGATTAGATACGAGGAAGAAATTCTTTACTGAGAGTGTGGTGAGACACTTGAACAGGTTGCCCAGAGAAGCGGTGGGTGCCCCATCCCAACAACTGTTCAACGCCAGGCTGGATGGGGCTTTGAGCAACCTGGTCTAGTGGAAGGTGTCCCTAACCATGGCAGAGGTGTTAAGGTCCCTTCCAACCCAAACCCTGCTACCCAGGTAGGTTCATAGAAGCCAAGAAGTGACATGAGAAACACTTACAGGAGGTAAAGAAAAGGTAACACAACGACAAACTCATTAAGTGCTGAAGAACAAGGGACAACAGCAGGGACCTCAGACGAGTAGGCAGTTTCCTGTTCTCTGACATCTGATAGAGACAACCAGACAGTGAACAACCAGACAGGACATGTCATGGTTTCTGTTCCCTTTGTATCTTTTAGGTAAGAGCAGAACCTATTCCATTAGAGCAGGTTTTGGATAACTGAGCTCTGTGAAAGAGGTTCTGTTTCCAGACAGAAAAACTGGACAGCAGCATCTCTACTGTTTGACTTTTCTGGACAGGTGACTTTGCAGAAACATACCTCCCCATCCAAGTGAGGCAGGAGAACACTCATGTTGGAGAGCACCAGAGCTGGAATCTGTTCAGCCAGTTCACTTATAAAAGTAGCATAACCCTTAACTCCAGAAGCCTCATGAGCCAAATCCTGGGGACATTTCTGCCCAATTTCCCTGTACAGAAAGATGAAACAAGGAATGGGGTGCCTCAAGTTGCTAGGGATAGAAGGACAAGCCTCCAGGTATTTTTCTCACCTTAGCAGTTCACCCACCAGACTTTTCAGACCATACTCTTTAGCCCAGAGGCTCACGGCCTGTGCAAACACTGGGGCTACATGTTCAAAGTGCTGCAGCATCTGTGTGATCTTCACAGCGACACCTTTAACACGTGAGAAGGAAGAAAGAGGTTAGGGAAAGTAACTGGGAATGGCTTTAGGAAGAAGGCAGAAGAGCAGGAACTCACTGAACATGTAGTTACAGTGAACCAGAGCTGCAGCAAGCAGATGTGTCATAGCCTCCCGCGTGACCCGGTACTTCTGAAGGCCGATACTTGGATTCTCCAGGATACGGAAGCAGCTTCCCGTCATTAAGCTAAAACCATAGAAGACAGACAGCAAATCTCACTATCACAACTTGCACAAACATCATTCTAGTACACCACACATTTCTGTTTGAGAGGTTCTCCAGCGTCCTCTGAAAATCAGCAAGCATGTGAATTTTTTGTGGCTTATGTGAGGAGCGGAAGTGGGTCCTATACACATTACACATTATAGTGGTTCTATAACACGTCCGTGCTTTTGCCTCGAGCTGTTTCCTCAGTTTCCCAATGATTTGCACCCCACAGAGGGCTGTAATACCATCTCACTGACAGATCCATCATTTAACCTTTTATGCCTCAGATCTAGTCACTTATTCCACAAATACACCTGCTCCAACTCATACCTGATAAACTCTTCTTCCACTGCTAAACCACCCCACAGCTGACGGAGATCCAGCTGCAGCAGCTGTGTAAACAGCCGTAAAAGCGACTCCCTCTCCTCTTCCCACAAGGATCCAGAAGTCTTGGCATGGTTCTTCCTGCTCTAGAAAGGAGATTACACAGTGAGATACATCAGCAGCTTCACAACAGACAAAACCCCATCACTACCCTTCAAAATATAAGAAGTCTGTTAAATTCTGTAGCATTAAGAGACACACAGTGAAATGTGTGAGATCACATGGGACTTCTTCTCCCCAGCTCTTCTCTCTCAGCTCAGGCCAGCACCAGTGCCTTGTGTGGTTTAAGGATTATACCTGCATCCACTGCCACCACCTCTACCCACAGAAAGGAAATCTTGACAAAATACTGGCACACTAAGTTCCAGCCAGAAACTGAAGAATGAAATAGAAAGGCCTGGGCATCCAAGTCCCTGCTGATATTTAGACACACAATTGTCCCTTTGGCTGTTTTCCAGCAGTTTCACAGAAGCACCAATGCTCTATGCTATGCACTGCTCTTGCTGGCATCATGTTTATATAAACTCAGCTATAAAATCTGACAGATACTACAAGTTCAGCAAGCTTAAAATTTTATTCTGACTTTTATCATCTTTCCTGCAGTCCCCTTACCTACCTTCCTACCAGGTTCTGCCTCCAAACACCCGGTCTTGCAGGTTTCCATTTCAAAGGCATCCATCAGGCCGGTGAGCAAAAAGCAGTTCATCTTCAGAGCATTGAGGTGAGCAGTGCGGTCTGCACGGCTCAGCTCAGAGTCGCTCAAGATAGCAGGGAGTTCATTGGAATGATGGGACACCACTGAGGAGAAGCAGAAAGTCATGAGTACTCCTCGCCAGGTCCCTCAGCCATCCTCTCTTTGGGAGGCTTAGAGCAGCCATCAGATTACCAAAGATGTGTGCTCACATCTCACCAGCTGTAATATGGGCTGGCCCTGCAACCCAGACCTGGGGCATGCTGTCTTGTCCTATCCCCACAGCCCTCCTCAGCTCAGAGAAACACTTGCTCTGGGCTGATACATCCCACAGATATATTTTCCAGGGACACGGGCAAGAGGATTTTCTGTCGGTCTGCCCTTACAGCGAACATGCACAACTCAGCATCGTCCACCAAGATTACAGACCCGTATGACAGGAGCGGGCTGAGGGTGCAGCCCAGCTAGCCGAGTCACATTAGCCTTTATATCATCATTGAGCTGCCAGGGGAAAACAACCTCTCCGTTGTTTCCGTCGGCCGGAAACAGCAGCTACCCACCGTGCATCATCAGCTCCAGGGCGTCCTCCTTGACAGCCGTGCCCACGGTTTCGAAGCGGCTGCGGGACAAACACGGGGCGTGAGGACGGCGAGCAAAGAGCGCCGGGCAGAGGGGCGAGCGCCCGCCCTCCGCCCCGTCCCTGCCCCGTACTCACTGCAGCACGCTGTACACGCTGTCGAAGTGCTGCAGCACGGCCAGCGCGCCCCGCGCACGGAAGGCGGACCGGAAAGCTGCGGCAAAACACGGAGAGAAGCGCGGGGACGGCCGTGAGCCGGCGGCGGGACCGGGCCCGACCGGGAAGGGGGTGTGGGGACACCTTACCTGCGAGCGCGGGCGGCAGCTCGCGGGCGGACAGCACGTCCCGCACCATGTAGCGCCCGGGGCCGCCATAGCGCAGCAGATCGGCGGCAGCGAGGGGCAGGTAGAACTCCGGGGCCGCCGCCATCGCCGCCACAGCCGCGCACGGACCCGGGCGCTCGAAACCGCGCGCGCGGACCGCGCTCGCCCCGCCCCTTCCCGCCGCGGGCCTATCAGCGCCCGGCGGCTGCGGCCCCCTCGCCCAATCGCCGGCTCCCCTGCCCTCCCGACCGTTGGCGCAACGTCACCCGCGCGCCCCTGCGCTCCCCGGCGGAAGGGGCGGCCCGGCGGCACCGCCGCTCTTCCCATCCCGTCCCGGCCCGTCCCGGCCCTTCCCCGCGGCACCGGGGTCATCCCCATGGCGGCAGCGGCAACGCTGCTGCTGCGAGCGGCGGGCCGGGCCCTGCTGGGCCGTGCCGCTCCCCTGCCCTGCGCCGAGCGGGGCATCAGCGACTGCGGCGGGGCGCGCTGTGCGCCCGCGCGGCCCGGCCTGCCCGTGCCGCTGTCCTCGCCCCTGGCGGGGCTCTCCCGGCGCATCCGCATCAAGGAGCCGCCCAAGCGCAAGCCCGTAGATCGGTGGACGAAGAAGCGGGCCTTGTTCGGAGTGTATGATAACGTGGGGATCCTGGGTAAGGCGCACACCTCGCCCGCACCTCCCCTGCGCTGAGGCCCGGGGGCAGGAGGGGCGGGAGGCTGCACTCACCTGCGGGCTGGCCCCTCTGCCAGCAGCGACAGGGCGGGCACGAACAGCCTTCTCCAAGGCCTGGCTTCATGTGTCTCTGCTCTCCTTTGGTCAGGCGGCTTCCGCATGCACCCGAAGGATCTCATCATGGGGCCCACTTGGCTGCGAGGCTGGCGGGGGAACGAGCTGCAGAGGTGCATCCGCAAGAAGCAGATGGTGGGCGATCGCATGTTTGTAGAGGACTATCACAAACTGAACAAGAGGATCCGGTACTTGTACAAGCGCTTCAATCGCACCGGAAAGCACCGCTAGGGAACAGCAGTGGCTTCAGCTTGTGGAGAGTAGTTTTGTGGCATTGCAGTCAGAATAAAGCTGGCTTCCACACAGTTGAGTTCCCAGTGCTTTTTACAACCTTTCTGTGTATTTCTACCCTGGTCCCAAGGTCCCGCTGCTGCTCCAGGCCTGAGCTCCTCTGTGCACCCTGACATACTTCTTGTAGGCATCTGTTCCAACCTGCATCCCTGAACTTGACCCTCTAGTCTCTGTTTCTTTGGCCAGGCTTCTAGCATCCTTTCAGTCTCTGAGCCCCAGGTTCACACATCCAACATGACAATCCAGTATTCTTCAGCTTAGATGGTTCCTTATAGCCAAATTTTTCAAGTTAGTGTCTGGAGGTCCTATTAATATGTCTTCCTGCTGAGGGCTTTCCCCCTTGCCCTCCACTCATCTGTGGTTAAGTGTGAATGATCCAAATGTTAGTTGAAATGCATCAAAACTTGTCTTAAGAATGGGTTTTGTCTCATTCCACACTCATGATGACTTTATCCCCTGCTAATGACACTTAATGACCAAATGGCCTTTTGTTTATAATTTAGGCAGGATTTGAAAAGGTAATTCAGGTATTAAAATGTTTTTAAAATTCTAGCTTCTAGTTTTCCGTAACTGTTGCAGTTCCTTTAGAGGAGAAGTTACAGTGAGTCACAGCTGGCATCCCTCTAGTCCAATCACACCACTGTACACTTGGGAAAAATCCATTGGATGAGCAGGCATTTGCGTACCAATTCTGCCTTGGTCGTTAATTTAGCTGCTAAGTAATTGGGGAGTTATCTGCTGACTTGATGTATTGCTACAGAGCAATGCTGCTCTGTCTCCAAAAGCATTTGGTTGGAAGTGGCAGGGAATGAATGGAAAGAACTTTCTTTAAGCTTAGGCCTGAGTAAAGTGAAGGCAAACAGCTGAAGTGCACATTCTCAGGAGCAGGGTGACAGACCTGGGCGACTTGCCAAAAGATGGTGTGGATTCAGGAAGCTTGCACAGATCCAAGTGGAGACTGAGCAGGTATAGCAAATCCTTGGCTGAAAATATGTCAGAAACCGCAAAAGTATCAGAGAAAGTATCTTGTACCTTTTGTCATCTCTTAATCCCTAAGCACCAACCTGGCAAAGGCTCCGTGGCCACTAATTCCATAAACTCAAACATAATTGCAGTGGTTATTGGAATGGCCCTCAGACTGCAGTGCAAAGGCTGCCAGGCTACAGAAGCTTCTTCTTCAACTTGTCCCTTCCATCTGAAGGCAGAGTGTAAAAGCCTGGAGTTCTGAGGTCAGTGCTAGTCTGCTCCTATCTGTAAATAACCTGTTTCTAGTCACAACGCTACATTATTCACCTTGTAACCACGATCTAGTTGCCATGCTGTAATCGGTAACATATCTGCCTTGTGTACCTAATAATCTGTGAGATCTGACACTAAAAACTTACACGAACGTCCTGCATCACCTTACGGAAGGAAAAGGTAGTGTAGGTGTGAGCCTACGCTTGTCACTCTCTACTCACCATGCAAAATTCTGTATGAAGAGTCTTCTGGTGCCAGTACACTCCTGCCCCCTTTTTTGTCCTGAATTGGAGAATCTCCCCTTCGGATCCAGCAGGCTTCTCCAGATATTTAGACGGAAAAACCCCAAACACATTGCTGTTCTTAGGGCTGCTATGGGAGCCTCATTTTTCCCAGCAGGCTGCAGAAGCTCGATTGGGGCTTGTTCAGCTTCGCTTTCATGCCGTGCTGCTCGGTGGAAACGGGCCAGCGACACCATCTCTTAATTGCAAGGCCAGCGGTCTGGCCAGAGCCAGCAGGCACACTGCGGAGCCGGGATTTCGGGAGCGCTCCGCAGCCCCCATCGCCACGGCGCCAGCCGGGCTGGGCTCTCAAAGGAAAACCGCACGGGGCAGTAACCACATCAGGCCCTGCGTGACCTGCACGGAGCGCGGCGGACCGGCTCAGGGCTGAGGGGCCGTGGCTCGGGAGCGGGGCCGAGCGAGCCCCGGCCCGGCGGGGGAACCCGGCCCGGCACCTCCGCAGGGGCGGGGCCAGCCGGGGCGGGGCGCAGCGCGCTGCTCCCATTGGGCGGCCCCACGGAGGGCGGGGCTTGTCTCACAGCGGCCTGGGGGCGGGGCTAACATTATGGCCGTTTCCGCAGGGTGCGCAGCGCTGATTGGCTGAAGGGTAACCCAGGGGCGATGCCGAGCGGCTCCTCCTGGCGAAACAACTTTTGATTGGCTGCTGGCTCTGTGGGTGGGGCCCCGCCCGTTATAAGTGCGGAGTCCGGGGTGAGGGTGGGCTGTGGGTGCTGAGTTCCGTGCGGGTGTCCGCTGTTCTGTGCGGCCCGACCATGTGAGTGTCCGTCCGACCGGCCGTGGGCGCGGCGCGGCGCGGGGGTGGCTGCGGCGTGAGGGAGGGCGGTCAGCGCCGAGCCCGCGTCCTGGCCGGCGGTGGGGTCGGGTGGCGCATTGCAGCAGCCGCAGGCAGGGCCGCCCGCACCACCCCCGGGCGCTCCTGCTGCCCCGCCGGCTGCGTGGGTGCGTGGGCCGTGTCCCAGTGGCGGTGTGCGGGGCCCCCGCTGCGCCCAGCCCGGTGGCTGCGGGGTGTCCCCGCGCTGCCTCCCTGTCCCTCTTCCCCCACCTTCCTTCCTGCCCCGTCTCCTGGTCACGTCCCTGCGGCCAGGTCCCTGTTCCCCCCTTGGTGCCACCGCACCCGCAAGCTCCTTCGACGAGGGGCTGGTTCCGTTCCCGCTGCCCCCCTGGGCTTGCCCCTGCTTTAGGCTCTCCCGCGATCCCGCCTGTTCCCGGTCCGGCGGGATCCAGCGGAGCTGCTGCCAGCGCCGCTGCAGCCTGGCGACGCTGGGGTTCGTGGGGATCTGGGGATTCTCTCTCCAGCGGCTGAGTTTTCTCTTCGCTCACGCGTGTGTTCCTTTAGGTCTGACCCAGCTCAGCAGCCTGCTCCCGGGGCTCCCGAAGGAGGGGCTCCCGACGGAGGAGCTCCCGAAGGGGCAGCCCCCGGCGGGGGTCCCCCCGGGGCTCCCCCCAACCTGACCAGCAACCGCCGGCTGCAGCAGACGCAGGCCCAGGTGCAGGAGGTCAGTAGCTCTGCTAGCCCCGATGGATGCCTGGGCTCTTCTCCCACTGCTCTGCAGCAGCGATGTTCTTGACTGGTGGCCGAGGGGGTGGCTCCTTTTGTCATGCCAAAGCCAGAAATTAATTAACGCTCAGTACTCAAAAATAGGGTGGCAAACCTATTAAAGAGGCTGGAGGAGAGCTTGCTTTATGTTTAAAAGCCACTTAATTCTAGATATGGCTTTCAACGACTAGGCTTGCTAGATTTTTTTGGAACCTCATTATCGCGCATCTCTTATGGAAATAAAGCTGTAGAGCATGCAGGACAGCTGCGGGCTGCTTCAGGGGAGCACTGTGTGCAGTGATGTGGGGGAACCCTTGCCTGGCTTCCCGGGATCGCAGTCAGTGGCAGTAGCGCCTTTGTGCCTCACCGGGGCAGCAGCATGAAGCTCATAAGGTGATTTTGCAGCTCTCGGGAGTGAGCACATGACTCCTCTCATAAGGAGGGTGGCTTTGGCTTGCTGCTGGAATGGAGAGCTCTTAAAAGCAGATGAGAATGTGAGGCTGAGGACCTAGTTGAAGTGTACTTGAATTGATGTTTTAACAGTGACTCTTGGATTTTTTTTTTCATTTCAAAGTAGGCAGTGACTTGAAATTACTTCTTTCTTACCCTGATCTTTCCCCCCACGTTGTTTGTTTTCTGTTCATTAGTATTGCTACATCAAGTTACTCCTCTTACTTTTTCAACTCTCTTTACCAATATAACTGCCCCTACTATTCCTCCTTCTGCAGGTGGTTGATATAATGTGTGTAAATGTGGACAAGGTGCTGCAACGAGACGAGAAGCTCTCCGAGCTGGATGACCGGGCGGATGCGCTTCAGGCTGGCGCCTCAGTGTTTGAAAGTAGTGCAGCAAAACTCAAAAGGAAGTACTGGTGGAAGAACTGCAAGGTGAGTTTCCTAGTGCCCTGATCTCCTTCGGCAGGAGGGAACTGGGCTGCTCCTCTCCTGCAGGGCTTTGCAGGTATAGCTGGGGCTTGCTTACAATTTCAAATGCTTAAGATTCTTTCACTGTGGGAAGGTTGCCTGTTGTGCCTTTGGGGCCTGGCTCTGGTTCCCTGGCTGTCAGGAAGGATGGGAACTTGTCAATCTGTTCTGAGTATTGCTCTTGGACAATCTTTTTTCTTCAGATGATGATCATGATGGGAGTGATTGGTGCCCTTGTGGTGGTGGTGATTGCAAGTAAGTACCAAAAACCTTGGGCTCAAAGGTGAGGAAACACGACCTCTAGAGTACTTTTAACTTTTTGTTTTGAGATCTTGAGGGTCTTAGTTGCATAAGTGTCAACTCCAGTCTTTGGGAAAGGGAGGTAGAAGTGCTGGAACTCCCTCACTTACTGTGGAAATGGTATGCTTTACCTAGTAATATGAGAAATGGGGAATTCTGCCTGCCAGGTCAGATAAACCTGTAAATATGTGGGGCATTTACCCTGGAGTGGGTGGGTTGGCAAGTTCCTTCCCTGGTGGGTGGTTTGGAGTTCTCTGAGGGACCTTGGTGTAACTTGCCCTTTTGTTCTTTTCTTTTTCCTATTGCTTTGTCTCCAGTCTACTTTTTTACTTAAATGTAGCTCCTTCAGTCTGCAACCTCCTGTCCCCTATTACCTTGCCTGTCTCTTCTTGCCTCTGAAGTTTTCCTTTCCTTCCCTTTCACCTAGCTTCTTCATTGATTTCTTTATTGGTTTTAATTTATCTTCTGAATAGGACTCTGAGCCGCTTACTAAACATAGGTAACCTTTTTAATAGCTGCTGCAGCTTTAGGGAGCATCCTCTAACCTTAGAGGAAAGGGAAGCTGGGGAAGAGTGGGTAGCTATTTGCTCCTGCTCTTCTGCAGGGAACTTTTTGTGTTTATTTTTGGGTGTAAGCTTGTCAAATAGTGCCTGTGTGAACTCTAGCAAAATAAGAATGCCTTAACACAGTGCCTTTTGGGATGAAGGACTTCAGCATGTGAGAGCCTTTAGTGTTCTGCCTAAAAAGAGTGGCAGCATGACTTGAGCTTTTCATTGAGCTGCTGAAATAAAAGCTAGTTTGTGCTGGCCAGTGGCTGTGAGCCATCTAAGCTACACGTAGTGATGTAGATTTCTCTAGCCATGGAGAGGTGAGCACTTGAAGAAATGATTTATTCTGCCTGTCCTTATTTCCAGGTGACTTGCTGCCTGAACATGGCCATTTCAGTTTTTACAAAGGAGGGCCTACATGATTACCTCAGTCAAGTGCAACAGGCTAAACACAGCTAAGTGAAAGGAGCATTGCTGCTGTCTAAAAGGCATGTGTGGGACTAAGTCTCCCTCCACAAGGAACAAATGAACAACACTTAGTCTGGTAGGGAGTGTCCAATATGCCTTTCATCTATGCACACATAAGCCAGGACCCTGTAGCTTCCTACTGTCTTGTAGCTTTCCAGAAGGAAGACTTTGGAGTAGTGGCAGAGTGAGAATTGGTGTTTTGCTCTTGTGTGACTGGGTTGAACATCAAGGAAGCTCACTGCCATAGCAGGTAGAGGTGAAGGGGGCTGGAGGTATTCCAGATGAGACTGAATGAGCTGCACAGCTTTCTGATTAAGAGTATCTGCTCTGTTTCTGCTGCCTCAAAGCCCTAACTTTCAGCAGGAGTTAGAAAACACTTGAAATGGCTAGCTGGGGATTCAAAGGGAAATGGTGCTCACGGCATGGATATTGCAAAGTGACATCAGATGTCCCAGTTTGGCAACTTACGTCTCTGGAGATCTTACTGATCAAATGGAATCCTCCTACTTGCTGTGGGTTCTTTTGAATTTAGGTCCAGGGTGGTCTCTGATGGAAGTCAGCTTGTGGCTGTGGCTTTCTGTGAGCGATTCCCTTGTTCTTCTCCATCAAAAGTAACAAGTGAATTGTTTGAATAGGTTGTCAGAAATGGTTTAAATGAGCTGCCCTGTTTCTGTAGAGTCTTCCGAGGAATGTGTATCTTGTCTTTTAACTTTTTTTAACAAGCTGAGCTGTAGCCTGTGATCTAGACTGGAAAGAGGGTACTCCTTTAATTTAGAAAGCTCTGCCTCTGTTCTAGAATACACTGGGATCTGTTTAGGCTTAAGGAGGCAGGGAGAACATCACTGGAGTTCCCAGACAGGAGCAAAGTACGAAAGATGGGAGGAGCAGATGCTTTTTGTTTCATTGGATGTGCTGGGTAAGCCCCTCTCCACCTCCCAGGGCACCTGGCAAGGAGCTAGGTTTTGCATGCTCACTTCCACACCCCAGCATTTTCATTTGAGTTCATCTCCCTGCAATTCCATTTCTCTTGGCCTTGGGGGAGGGCAGAGATGAAGATCTGGAGTGAAGCAGCCCTCGTCCCCTGAGCCCTTCCCTAATTCCCTGTGGAACTGAGATGGGATGGACGGTCAGAAGTGCATCTGCTGAAGAGGAGCCAGGGCCTGCTTGTGCTACCTCCTGCTCTCATTTTAGGGGGTAGGCTTACAAGCTTGAGGCCCCCAGACCAGCAGTTCTCTCAAACTCTTCTAAACAAGCCTTTGGTGCCCCATTCCTCCTGTCTCTCTGGGAGCTGAGGTCCCCCTAGGCTGTCTCTTTCATTTCTTTCTCTTAGATGTTGTATGTTGCCTCCTCCTCTGCTCCCTTTCCCCTCCTTTGTGTCTCTGTGCATGGGCAAAACAAATCACCAAGGCCCTCTTAGTAAAAGCACGGGACTCTGCTGCCCATGGGATCACAGCCACTCATGCACGTGCAGTTTATTTACTTCCTCTATAAACACAACTGTAATCTCCTCTGGCATGTTCTAGAAATCAGCTCATGTACTTTTAATGGTCTCTAAGAAACACAATTCACCACCTTACTGAGTCTGTCTGGTCTGTCAGTGAGTGGGAAGGGGCTGGGATGCCAAACTTTGGGAATTTTTTTTTGGTGACTTCCATAGTATACACATACCTGAAGTTCTGTCCCTCAAAGCAGGGGCTGGTTTTCTATTGTAAAACAATGGTAGTTCCAGTTGTGCTGGGCTGACACACTCTGGTAAGTCTGTAACAAGATGTGAGAACCAGCAGTGCTGGGGGAAGAGGCTGCCCAAAACAAGTCTACTTTCAGCCACCAAATGTCCAGCCACTGTCCTGTTCAGGGGACTCCCTTCTGTGCATTAGTGTGTTAGTGGCAGCTCTGGCTCTGCTGCCTTTAGATTTCTGTAACATCAGACCCTTAAACCCAGAAAACAATTCTCCATTGGTGTTGGAATAGAAGTTCAGGACCCAAATGTTGACCTCCAAGAGCAGGATGCTGCTCTCAATGTATCTTGGAGCATGACTGGAATAAAGGTAAGTGCCCCTTTGTTTTGCTTCACTGTACATTTGAAAACTTATTAAAAGGAAATGACAGAGCTTTGTCCAGTGCAGACTTCTTTTAAAATTAGCTAGTTGTGCCCTTATCTACCCTTACTGCTGCAAAAGCTAGGTTGCAAAACAGTTTTCCCTGTGGCTTCTGGTTCCCTTATGATCAATCATTGTCCAGTCTTAACCATCACCAAAATCACACCAGAACAACTCTCAGTGGTGAATTTGGAGCAAGGCAGCTAAACTAATTTCTTGAAAGATGGAAGCCTTCCTGGGAGAGGAGGGTGTCTGGACTGGCTGGTGGATTAAAGCAGCATGTAGAGTCTAAAATTCCACACGGTTCAGGCCTGCACAACCTGAACGGACGGGTCGTGCTACAATTCCTGCCAAGTTTGTGCTGCATTTCTGTCAGTTCTCAGCTTGGTTCATGTAGGGGGATAGGGAAGATGTTTTCTTAGGACAGATGCATTTTTAGACTGTTGATGATGCAGTGTCCAAGTCCCTAGCTAAAGCTGGGGATTGAATGCTCATTTTCCAAAGCTGGCAGCTGCTCTGGAGCACAGAGCTGGGGCTGAACATACTGCTGAAAGTTGCCCCAGGGTTGAGCCCAGTTCATGAGTCATGTTGTGAACGTTTGCAAAGACTTGCATGTCAAGCCATAAATCCTGTTAGACATTAAAAATATCATGTTCTACTGGGAGCTCTTCTGAGATGCCATCTTTTACTACATCAGCTTTTCTGCTGCCCCTGCACTCTGTTATCCCAGACAAAACAGGGTTTTAAATGTGCTCCAAAAGCAAGGCCAAGGCTTTGGGAGCATAGTTCTTTATATGTCTAATTAAAAATTCAAGCTCTACCTTTAAACACAGAACATGCTTAGCATGCCTTTGAACTGGAACAGATTTCTCAGCGAAGCTGTGGATGCCCCATCTCTGGAGGTGTTCCAAGCTGGGTTGGATGGGGCTTTGAGCAACCTGGTCTAGTGGAAGGGAGCTAAGATGATCTTTAAGGTCTCTTCCAACCCAAACCATTCTGTGCAAAATGCAGCTCCCATATCAACTGCTTCATCCTGATGTCTTCAGATGTGGTGGAAGAAAACCTCAACTGTACTGCTCCTAAATGGATATACCCTAAACCTTCATATTTCTGGATGCCTGAGGCATTGCTCTGGCCTTTCCTGAGGTGTCTCTGTGCTGCTTAAAGCCAGGTGCAGGCTCTCTTCAGTGGTGAGGTCTGTTGTCTCAGCTGGAGAATAACCAAATGATGGTGGGGAAGACAGATTTTTCCTCAGAGCTGGAATGCAGCATCAACACTTTTTTAATGAACATGGCTTCATTGTGAAGTGAGAGAGGTCCCTGCTCTGATGTATCCACTGGGGTTGGAAGCCTTAACTTGGTGAAGAGCGGTAGTAAAGGGGAGGTTTTATCTTTGTTCTGACCTCTAAACAAGTAATTGCTCTGAGAGATGTAACAGATAAAGATACAGGTTTTACAAATAGGCAGCTCAGCCCTGTCTGTTGGATACCTGAGCCTCCATACTCCTGATAATCTTTGACCTATTTTTTGGCCTGAGATAGAGTGCAGCACTTATTCAGAACACCCTTACTTGCTCCCCAGGTTTCAAATATGAACAGCTTCATAACATCCTTTCCTTCAGTGCACAGACCCACTAAATGATTTCTGCAAAGGAGAAAATGACACTTCCTTTTTATGTTCTTTCCTCAGAGGCTTCTTTTCCAAAAGCCTTTGTACTATTTTTTAAAACTAAACTTGCCATAAATTTATTAAAAATTTAATAAACATTATAAGCTCTTTTTAGTTCATTGCTTTTAAGCATGCACTTGGAAGCTGAAGGCACTTTCTCTTCTTGTGCTTACAAGCCCACTTTAAATATTGCATATTGTTAAATACACAGGACTTTGACTGAATGTATCTATGCCTCTGGTATGTTCCTGATCTGTGGTTCCCCTCTGTCCTTTCACGAGCAGCACTACTGCCCTTTTCATTTCTTGATGTAGCCTGTAACCCCTCAGATTTTATTGAACCTGTCCCAAGAGCTTGGGAACCCTCTCTTCGAATTCCTTCTCAGTTTGACCTCAGTCTGTGCAGACAAACCTTGACCTATCTGTCCAGCTTCTCTTAAGCCCTCCAGCAAGCAGGGTTTAGTTCTTCTAAATATATAATTTATTTTCCAAAGTGACTGTTCTCTCATTTCTTTTCTAGCTCCCCTAGACACTTATGTTGTACTTCCATGCCCTTCCTCTATTACTTTAATTCTTATGGAAAAACAAGTTTTGACACCTGTTCCCAGTCCAAAAAGACACAACCTTCAGCTGTTCCCTGCACATTTTCCATGTCCTCAAAATAACTCTGCTATGCCTCTAACACACCTATGATTACTGAGCATTTACATCCCCTCAACTTTCTCCTCTTGTACAAATTCACCCCAGCTCAGATCCTTAATTTGCCTTTTGCTGACCTGCAGATCCCCACACATGCCCACTTTCTTCCCTTTTCTCTGATTTTTCACATTCTCGGTGAAACACTCCTGTTTTTTGGGCTCTTAGTCCAGCACTGCTGGCCTTGCCTCTGTTTCAGCCAGACCAAGCTCACTATGTATCTATGAGCTCATTTGTGGTCTTGCCAGCCTATAAGAAATGTAGGGATTATTTCTAGAACAAGCACCTGATTGCTCCCAAGACAGCAATTTTTACACTGATTCACAGGGCAGGGAGGGCTAATCTATTTACCAAGTTGTATAGCTGCTTCTTCACGTCTGTACAGGCTTTTAACTCTGGATTTACAGCCACCCTGAATGGTGCCATTGCTTTGAGTTCATCAGCCAAAGCCCTTTTTTTTTTTTTTTTTTTTTTTTTTTTTTTTGCACTTTAACACTTTTATGGAACAGATAGAACATGGTTCAAGCTTCCCCCAGGGAATACATCACCACCCTCTGCAGCTGTATTTCTTTATGATGAAGAGAACTTTCTGTTTCAGGTAGTTATGCCTCTGATTAATCTTGCTTTAATCACCCATTTGACTATGCGTGATGCAGCAGGTCTCATCAATTTTATGGTTATTACAAGGTTATTTATGGTTCTGTGATGTGAAGAATCATGTCTTACTCCTTGGATATTGAGGAAAGATCATGCTTACCTTATGAATCACTGTATGTTTATGGTATACAAAGACTGTTTGAGGTGTTGCACCTGCTCTTTCTCCTTTCTTGATTTGGGTGGCTTTGTGAAGCAAACAGCTTTGTGTCCAGTGTCAGGTTTTTGTTCATTCATGTGCTGGAAAACACCCAAGGCATCAGTCTGCAGTACTGGATTCATGGCCAGGAACTGGGTGCAGCATCCTAGCTCCTCTAACTGCTTGCCTTTTGTATTTTAATTGTGGCCAAAGTTACTTTCAGCAACTAAACCTAGCTTTTAGCTCTGCCTCTTGGGCAGTATTTTTACAGAACATGAAAGTACCTTCACAGAGGCAATTTTGAGATTTTATTCACTGCTCACTCTTTTTTTACTTCATTTAAAATCAGACACAGAAAATTGATTTTTTTTCATGTTTGCAGAAGCTCTGGGTTTTTTTCTAGTGGGAGCCTCCAAGGAGGAATACATGTTCCCACACCTCTAAGTGCTGGTTGCAGGCCCCTCCTTCCTGCTGGGCTGCCACCCTTGCTGAAGGACTCCCCCCAAATTTCTAGCTTCTATTCCTAGCAGAAAGATACTACCTTCACTTTCAAACAAGAGTTTTCAGGTGAGCACTGGGATAAAGTTTGTAAAACCAGGAATATTTGTGCAATAAAGAACATAGCATTTATGTGTGTATGTGAAGAATAAAATCACTCTCTGCTGGGAATTGAAAAGTGCATTTAGGTAACCAAGGCAAGAGCAGTACAACCAGCATGTGTTTAGCATCTCAAAGGGAAAAATTAGGCAACAGTTCAGATATTGCAGTAAACTCCTCCAACTTCCTAAGGGCAGTGCATCTACCTTAATTTTTAAAATAGCTTCAGTTTTTCTTTTGTTATGATTAACTAGTTTTTAAATTCAAAAGTGGCTGTTTGCAGTGTGATTGGTTACAGGGTTCCACAGGTCTTTGCCTAAGCTGCTTAAATTCTGGTATCTCTGTTTGTCCTGTGAAGTGGATAATCCTGTTTTTAAGGACATCACCCTTGCTCTCTTGATACCCCATAAAGTGCAGTGCAAACACCATTGCAGCAGAAGTCTGAGTATTTGTAAGAAAAGAGTATGCCCAGCTCACTGCAAGAAAAGTGTTCTCTTACACAAAGGTCCTCAAGTCAGTTCCTGAGAAGAGGACCATTTCTGCTCACGTGGTCCAATCAAATAGCTAAGGCTTTCCTTGGAAGCACTTTTGCTTAAAGCCTGCAGTACTTTGCTGTGCTTCCCTCAGAAGAAGAGGCTCAGCAGAGTTTCTCTGGGTGGACCAGACAAGGGCTGGGAGGAGCAGAACAGGCACTGCATGACCTGCGCTGCTCCAGTCCCCTCTTGCAGGATCCCGTGGCAGCAGGGCTACCGTTTGGGATTTTTGGAGGGTGTGCATAATGCTGCCAAACTCCCTTTGTTTCCCTCAGGAAGAAAGCAGGCAGGGTCAAGCACATGTAGAGACTGATTTGTCCCAGAGCTGTTGGCAAACAATCAAATAGCTGGACTACACATGTATGGTGTATCCCAAGGAAGGGGAGACACCCAAGGTCTACCAGTGCCACAAAGGCAGCTTGAAAAGGGAGCCTTTACTTTGCCAGGGGTGTTTTGTCCCAGACCTGGGAGTGGCAGCAGGCTTTCAGCACCTCTGCAGAGCATTGTGCGTAATACAGATTGAGATCGTGCCAGTGGCTCTTGTCTCAAGTAGCCTCTCCTTGGGAAGGAGGAGAGGGTAGGTGACACAGTCTTGGGATCAGAGCTGGACATGAAGAATGAGGAAAGAGCAACCAGTTTAGAGAAAGCTTAGCAAAGCTCAGCCTGTTGAGAGATTTGTACCCCAGCTGAGACTCCATTCCTGTTTCTTGTCATACCACAGAGGAGGCCAGTCACACCTGCCAAACCTCTTTAATTAATGACAGACCAGAACTGTGGCAGCATCCTTGTTGGAGGGAAAAGAAGGCATGCCTGCACATGTAGGTGTGCTCATGCAGAGCGTGAGGAAATCCAGAGGACATCTCCCCCATACATACACTAGATCAACTCTCGTCCCTGGTGATCCCACAGCAATAGTATTTTATGAGACTGAAGAATTCGCCTACAGAAGTGAAAGCAATGAGCCCAGGCCAACCATGGAGCAGTCTTTTGCCATGGTCCATGTGCAGCACCCCAGAAAGAAGGAAAGGCCCCGCAGACAAAGTGTGCAGCCTCTGCTCCAGCTGCCACCATCTGAGCAGTGGAAGAAGCTGCTCCTCACTCGTGTCCCACCTCACCATCCCTGCTCGGCCCACGTGGTTCCAGGCTGTTGTAGGATGGCAGTGTGGTCACTACAGCCTCTACAGTGAAGCGATGTGAGCACTGAGCTGGTGCCTCATCTTGGAAAGCAGCGTTATCCTGACTGTTCAGAGCGGGTCCCGGTGGAGACAGCTTCTGCCGGGAGCGGAACCAGCGGAAGGTCAGGATAAAGGTGATGGCAATGAAATCCAGAACCAGCTCGGCAAGCTCTATCACAGACAGGACAGAGGATCCAAACCAGAGACTCCACTGGTTCCCAAGCTGGGACAGCAGAGACACTACCTGCAGGAGATGGAGAAAGAGCAGTGATGACAGCCATCACCTGGGACTTTGCCTCCCTGCTGTTCCCTCTTCCCTGTGGTGCTGGGGGATTCCCCTCACCCTGCCCAAGGAAAAGAGACTCAATATCCAGCAATGTTGCTGGAACAGAAGCTTGGCACAGTGGAGGGGCATCGTGGGAGAATGGGTGGCCACAGAAGACATGGTAGTAAAGTGTGTACCGTGAAGGCTGGAGACTCCCCATTGGTCTTGTAGTTCCACTCCTCAAAAAAGATATTCACTTTGGCAACTCCGTTCCTGTGAATGAAAGATGACGCTCAGTAACTCCAACTCCTCAATCCCTGCATTTCTTCACCAAGCCTAATTGTCTCTGTCCCCTTCTGCCCCCCATCCTTCTCCCACACATACCACCCAGAGGCTTTCTCCCATCTCTGCAGCTCTCTCATTCTGCACTAAATACAGTCTTTGGTACTTACAGTGCACTTCTGACACTGTACTGTAAAACCCAATGTTTGTGGCAAAAGCTTCTGCACAGCTCTCCTTGCCACTCTTCCATGAGCACTTATTGTGACTCCAGAACACACAGCTGGGGCTTACTATTTTCATATCAGCATCTGACCTATTTCAAAATTTTTCACTTGGGTCCTCAGTCCTTGCTGAAGTTTTGGTATATATCTACTCTGACTCACATCCAGTGCCCTTGTCCACAGGTCCCATGCCTGATCTTTTCCCATCAGTGATTTAATCTTAACTCTGACATTTCCAACACACACATAACACTGGGATAGTTTCTGGTTTGGACACAGTCTCTGTTTAGAGGCTCTCACCTCTTGGATGTGATATTGTATTTGTTCTGTTGTGAAAGCACGTAGAAAACCCAGTCCTGAAATGAAAGTGCAATAAATTGTGTTACATGATCACAGTCACCTCCTGCAGGTTTAGTACCTGTTGAAGAAGGACTAAATGTGAGGTGGGAGCAGTGCTGGGAAGCCAGGACACCCTCTCCTTACCTCTGAGACAGAAGAAGGCCAGCGGGAGTATCCAGCTGACAGCTGGTATTCTGTCATTCTGCAAGGCAAGAGGAGTCTGTGTTAGCTGTTGAAGCTGTAGGAGCCACAGGGCCAGGTCTGGACATCCCCAGGCACACCTGGAGATTCCTTCCCATGCTGAAGTTACACCCACTTCCCACCACGTGGAATGCACAGTCCTTGGGAGCTCAGCCCTGAGCCAGCCCTGATGCTCCTCAGCCATTTTGGCTTTCTGATAGGAGAAATACCATTTCAGGTTGGGGCTCAGCTATTGACTCAAGCTTTTGCCCTGTCAGTGAATGCTTCCCAACACTTCTAGGAATACTTTCCAATCTTCCTGCCCGACTGATGATCAACTTACTTGCAAGGTTTCCGACACTTGTGGAAACAGCCCAGCACGTTAGCTTTGAATTCAGCCAGGAGTTTGTAATAGCAGTAGCCTGAATAGCAAAGAAAGTAAATCCAGGTAAGCTCACAGTATCTTTAGACAAAAGGTGGTGTGTGACAGCGAGGGGAACCCAGAAGAGGTTTCCTTCCACAAGAGGCTAATCATCTGAGGCAAGACTGTCTTTTGAATGTCTCACACCAGGAAGCTCATTGAAGACAATGGGACGTGCTGGGACATGGGCTGGACCAAACAGGTTCAGATGGGCATGAGCTCTCCTGTCCCTGCTGTCCACTTACCCCAGGCTGTGTGCTTCGTGTAGTCACAGTACTCTGCTCCGTCAGGCAAGGGATAGAAGTAATATGCACAGCCACAGCGTTCTACCATGTTGAGCTGAAAGCAGGAGCGAATGCAGACCTGGGAGGCACATAAGGTGGAAGAGGCTGATAAGGGGAACAAACCCACTGCTGCCTGTGTCACATCACACTCTTAACAGAGCCCAAGGAAAGGCATGGCCATTAGGGGGCCGAAGCATGTCAGGAAAGTGGAGAAACAGGTGGCCAGGAGGGGTGAGGGCGAGTTACCTGCTCGGTGTAGCGGGATGAGTACAGGTTTTGCACTGGCACGTCACTGCCATCCTCTGTGCAATCGCTGTAACTGCCCCCAAGGCGCTCGGTCATCTCCTGCAACAGCAAACTCTCACTGCACAGAACATCTCCACTTTGCTGTCCTCTTCCTGCTCTCCCATACCACACTCTGCTCATCCATCACTATCTGCTCTTTCTGCTTTCCTCAGGATGCCAGCTCCCCCTGCTTGCCTCCATTTCATTGTTCACCAATAAACTGCAGCCAGATGCTTCTCATCTAGTCCAGCAAGCTGTTCTTCCTCTCCACTTCCTTAAATACACACTGTAGGTGCACCGGGTTAAACCTCCCACCCCCAGCTCTCACCCCTTCTGCTTGCTCACCTTTCTCATGCTGATGGAGGTCTCGATGCCAGGACGAACATTGAAACCCCCATCGTCCATGAAGGCTGGCTCGTTCTGATCATGGACCATGACCCTGGCTCCTGTCACCGTGGACAGCAGAGGGATGAAATCATTCTGCTCAGTGCGCACCACCAGAGAGAGACCTGGGGGAATATCAGAGAGCGAGGGAGGTCATGGCCAGCTGTGGTGCAGCAGAGAAGGGAGGGCAGGATGGTTAGAAGGGAGTCTGAAAGAGATAAAGGAAAAGACAGACATCAACCAGGGTTGCACCAAAGCCTGGCAGCAACAGAGGGTGGCTGGAAGGAGGCCAGAGAAAAAGCTGGCGGCTCCAGAAGAGGACAGAGAAAACTGGATTTCATCACTGTGGCTTAGAAAAAAACAGAACTGGGAAGTGAGAGAGATTTCATGGAGAAACTTGGAGCCAGATGGAAGAAAAGCCTGAAGATTTGGTCTGGAGAGGTTTCAGGGGGTTTAGGAACACAAATATGTGAGTTTCTTGAAGGGGAAAATGGGGAAGGAGAAGGTGAAGACCAGGAGCACAAGCACAAAGGCTCAGCAGAGGACTTCAGGAAGGGCCAGCACAAGTCCAGAGGACCCGAAGAGCATAAGGATCAGGCACTGATGAGGGAGAGAGAGTTCAGTGGGCAATGGTGAGGGACAGCCACATCCATGAGACAGCTGTCTCCAGATGGGTGAAAACAGCCTGGGCGAGACAGAGCAGGGCTGCAATCTGCCACCACCAATGCTAAGCACAGCAGAATGCCCATAACTCCTGGGGAAAACAGAGCTAAGCTGTTCTCCTTACTCACCAAACAGTGCCTTTCACCCACCATTATTGATCCCAGGCAGCGAGGATGTCCACAGGCTGCTGTTGTTGTCATTAAAGGTATAGCAGTTCCCATACAAGGGATGGTGGAAGTGGGTATAGTTCCTGAGAGGGGAACAGAAACAGAGTGAGAAGGACTGTGAAACCAAGGGGAAGGGCTTTCTGAAAGGAACAACTCTGTTTTCCATCAGCAGGGACAGGGGCTTACAGCAGATGGGCAGTATTTGTTATGTAAACTCACATGAACAGGGAAAAACTCACATGAACCCAATTAAAATGTGCTGTAAAAAATGTCCTGGAGCTGGATAGGTTTTTACAGGAGGTTTTTCGTGCTGCTTTTCAGAGCTCAAATGGGTTTTTTAGCAGTGCAGGCAATTATTATCTTCCTGATACTGATTAAACTCTTAGCTTTTCCTTCCCCTTTTCCTCCCTTGCAGATCATTTTCATTCCACTACCTCCTTCAGGCTTTTTGACCAATAATGGCAGGAGAAAAGTGGGATATGTTTTTACTGTCTTTTTGTATCAACTCTCTCTTCTCTTCTTCCTTTATGTGGAGGGTAGAATGCTTCTATGCTGTACATCTATGCCCTCTCTGGTGTTTGTACCAGTATAATTATTTCACTTGTGTGAAACCCAGAAAAAGGCAAAACCATCCTTTGAGGTTCATAGTTCCAGGTCACAGATCCTGGAACCATGCAAAACCCACAGGAAAGACTCAAGAAAGATAATTTGATCTTTCAAATGGGAACGGAACAAGGAACAATCCCACCTTGGAAAAGAGGTTCTCTGATGTGGGTTCCTTGATTCCCCTGGAACCCAGGCACACAGTAAGTGTTTTCAGGGGTGTTTCCACTACTTACGCCTTGTCGCACGTTGCCTCGTTGAAGCGGCAAGCGTAGATGAAATTCTCGAAGTCAGACTCGTCCAGGGCTTTGGCATCAGGCACCTGCGCCAGGATATTGATGTAGTGAAAGCTGTACCATTCCCGCACGGCATCCACTCCCGAGGAGTACGCCTGATGGAAACAGTCGTTGTTTTCATTGCACTGTTAACGAAGAGAAAAGCCGTGTCAGAGAAGTCTTCTTGTCCAGGAGACGAGGCTCTGCCCGTGGATAAGCTATGCTCACTCAGCACAGGCAGATGACCAGAAAGTAAAGAGTTCCACAGAACTCCTCTGTGTGACCAAGAGGTGATAAGATGGAAAAACCCAGGGCAGCTCCTCGATGGAAGGGCAAGGCCAGGTGAATAAGCAAGGCTGAGTAAGACACAGGAGGCAGCAAGCTGTACAGGGTAATCTGCACATAAATTCTACCTGGTATAAAACCAGGAGCTTTAAATTCTTGCGTGGGGAGCCCTTCCTTCAGGGTGTGTCCAGAAAAGCTTTTGTGATCCTGTGGAAACTCCAGTTGACTGCTGAGCGATTAGCTTCAGTCCTTCAGTGCCTTTTTAAATGCAAACACAGATACCCTAGGGCGAGGAAGCTGCTACCTAGGAGCAATTGCGACCGTGATCACATTTCAGGTGGCCCAGGACCACCAAATACTTTCTCCTTTGCTAATGTTGGGCAATGCAGCAGCTGATGCTGATAAACTGCTCTCAAAAGCAACTGCAATGCTGATGTACCCTCAGGAAGGACAAGGTTTTCTTGCTCTTGGCAAGAGATGGTCACTGACTAAGACATGTCCCCTGGGGCCTGCATGGATAGAATTTGGGGAGCAGGATTGTATGGAGCAAAGGATTCAGCCCTACTTTTATCTGTCATTAGCAAAGGGAAAGGCATGGCCAAGGGTCTAACGAGACAACAGTAGCCAGACAGACTGGGGTGGGTAGGGCATGGGTATCTAGGGATCTCACCAGAACAAAGCCAATTTTCCAGTCATTCTTGTCCACTGATGGACTGTTCTCTGGCAGGTTGACTAACTTATCCCGCTTCTGCCTCTGCAAAGGATGGCGCTGGACATGATGGAGCAGGCTCCTTGAGCTACGCCTTTGTGTGGACGATGTGAACCAGTCTCTTTGTGGCAGAGACATGTTGTAATCATAGAGGTCTAGCAGTGTCTGGCGCGTGATTTGGTCCAGCTTATCCAGCTGCTTTCGGATGGCGCTGTATCTGCACAGGGGGGAGACAAGACCAGCAGGTTTAGGGCTGGATGCACACAAACAGTTCCGAATAAGACATGCAGCCAAGTATGCTGGGGTGATTCCTGCCACCAGCTGTAAATCTAACCCCTTGCTGGAGGCTATCTTGCAGAAGAGAAGTAAATCTGCTCCAGCCCTGTGGCAATTTACATCCTAAATGCACCACCAAGCAGAGCTGCCTAAGCTCACATGCCTTACTGAGAGTGCCCTGCAGCAGCAAAGGCCTCTGAAGTGTCTTTCCACCGGCACAGCTACAACAGTGGGCAGTCGAGCACTACGGGGACAACCAGAGTATGTGCTTTTATCCTGCTCCCATCAAAGTCAAGGCAGTCAACATCTCTGCAAGTCTGTTCCTTACCTGTAAGGATTGAGGGTGCACAGCGTCACGGCCGGGAAAGTCAGCCTGTCGGAGTTCAGGTTGAGGTTCAGGTTGACAGGGTAGCTGAAGTACTCCCTGTAGATGATCCCGAACTGCCAGTACAATAAGCCAAAGGTGAGAAAGAAGAGAACGGACCAGAAGGCTGTCTTCATCTTATTCTTTTTGGAGCACACCAGGCGGATAGCCCCGTGGATGGTTGTGTTGCTGCAGAAGAACTGGAATAGCTCCTGGTAGGAACTGTAGAATTCGATGAGACCCTCCTGCTCCTCTTCTTTCTGCTGCTGCTCCTCTTCTTGCTTGCACTGTCCCATTTTCTCTCCTTCTGGCATCTTCCCTGCCTTCACAGACCCACTCTACAGCACAAACCCAAAATTAGTCGCAGAGCAGGACTGTGGCTCCGGGAAGCCATGCCCGCTGCCCAAACTGGCTCTGCATCACCATCTTCCCCCAGCCCCGCTGCTTTCACCCTTCCCTCCCTGACCCCCACCCAGGCTGCAGGTCCCCGTCCGAGTCCTCCCGTCCCACATTTGCCACGGGGTCGATCCTCCCCCGCGGCTGTCCCCCGGTCCCTCCCGCGGCTGCCCCCCCTCCCCGCCGGGGCCGCG
>VWZP01012872.1:23646-39150 GCA_013396995.1 Dicaeum eximium | reverse complement strand
CGCCCCCCGGGCTGGGCTGGGACCGTTCCCTTTCCAGTTGGAGCCAGCCCCCCGCCCGGCTCCTGCCCTGCCAGCCTCTCCCCGCCCCTCCCGCCTGTCCCTCCTGCCTGCCCCCTCCTGCCCCTTCCCCTTCCCTCAGGCGCCGCTCCCGAGGAAGAAAAGCCTCTTTAAACTCTCAAGTGTCGGCGGCGGGGCAGCGGCGGCCGGGGGACCGGGCACACGTCGGGGCGGTGACCTTGGCGCTGCCTGCGGGGTAAAGGCGCTCCCGGGGCAGCGGGGCCCCCCGGCCCCCCGGGGGAGACCGGCCCCGGCCAGGTACGGCCGCCGAACAGCCGGAGCCTCCTCCTCCTCCTCCCTCCCACCCCCTCCGGCGGGGACGCGGCGTCCCAGCGAGCCCAGGCGATGCAGAAAAAAAGTTGGCAGCGCTGGTCCCCGAGGCAGCGCCGGCCGGCGGGAACCCCCGCGGTCCGTCCCCCCCGGGACCTTGCCCTGCCACCCACCGGCGGCGAGGGCCCGGCTTTCATCGCCAAATGGTGCTTTGCAAGGGCAAAGCCGCGAGTTTCGGGTGAGATCTGCGAGAGGGATGGAGCTGGGACACGGAAGGCTGGGGGCGAGTCAGTGATACACCTCAGTTACCGCATCGCCTTTGCCGGTGCCTTAACTAAAGGAATCTTTAGTGTCCGTAACTGCCTGGCCCAACCACGAGTGGGAGCTTCTTTCGCTGAGCTGTGCCTGGGAAATCAAGGCCTCCCGGCGTTACCCAAAGCCTTCCAGTGTCTCCCTGGACCACGGAAATGAGCACCCTTAGCAAAATGTGACCAAAAGTCTCAAACACTCTCCCGTCATTATAACCGTGAAACTCCTTTACCAATCTTTTCTTCCAGTGATTTTCTTTCAAACTAGCTGTCTCTGAAGTTTTCACTTATTTCTTCCCTTTCTGGTTACCTCCTTCAGATAAGTCCTTGCTCAGAGTCTTTGGTTACTGAATTTTGATCCTTGTTGAGTTAGCTGTGGTTTGGTTAGTGACTCAAAATGCTCAGCCGCTTTCACCTCTTCATATTGCAAAATCCCATGCTTGAAAATGGCAAGCAGTACACTTTTGAGGCCAGCAGTTTAGTGTCAGCATGCCAGGAACAGCCTTGTGACAGGTGCTTGTTACAAACCTCCAGCCACATCTTAGAGCATTATGCTAGCTCTGTTTCCTGACAAAAAGCAATGCAAAGAAAAAACATCGTTTCCCCTGCAGTTCTAAACTTAATTGTATCTCCAGTAAATTATTTTTGAACTTTCATCAAGATAAAAGTTGCAAAAAGTAGTTGGCATAAGGTGAAAGGACTAATACTGTCAAATGCTTATTAAAATGCAGCTTCCACAGAGCATTACTGCATCCACTTCTGGGTCTCCCAACTCAGGAAGGACATGGTTCTTTTGGATAGAGTCCAGAGAGGGCCACAAAGATGGTCAGAGAGCTGGAGCATCTCTCCTGTGAAAGCAGGCTGCAAGGAGAGAGTTGGGGTTGTTCAGCTTGGAGAAGCAAGGCCCATTATTTCAGCCTTCCAGTATCTAACAGGGCTACAAGAGACCTGGGAAGGGACTGTTCATCAGGACATGTAGTGATGGGACAAGGCAGAATGGCTTCAAACTGAAAGAGGGTTGGTTTAGATTGGATGCTAGGGAGAAATTTTTCACTGTGAGATTGATGAGGCACTGGAACAGGTTTTCCAGAGAAAACTGTAGATGCCACATCACTGGAAGTGTTCAAGGCCAGGTTGGACAGGGCTTTGAGCAACCTGATCTCGTGGAAGGTGTCCCTGCCCATGGCAGGGGGGCTTGGAGCTAGATGACATTTAAGGTACCTTCCAACCCAAACCATTCCATGATTAGAAGTATCTTGGGTTGGGCTGACAGTCTGTGCAGCTCCGTACCCTGTTGTGTATAGGTGAAGCCTTAGGAAATAAGGGCCTTTTTGCCCTTGTGAAATCATTGTAGGCTCAGGCCTACTACTTCAGCTAGGTAGAAGAGGACTATGGGAGAGTGCCTCGGCCAGAATTGGGGTGGGGAGACGAGAGAGACGTGATGTGGAGACTGCTGCATGTCCACATTGTGCTGCATGGTGATTGGTTGACTTGGCCTTGGTGTGCTTTAAAACTGTGGGAACTGAGAACTGGCTAACTGCTAGAAAAGCCTGGTTTTTGCAGTAAAGTGGGCTACTGATGCTGGCCACCATCTTCAGTGTCAGTCTTGTGTCCACCATTAAATAGTGACCCTGGATGTGTTAGACCGAGACTGCGGACCTGAGAGCAGCCAGCGGTGGAGCTCGGTCCGGCAAAACGGGCGGACCTGAGAGCCTGAAAGTCCGGACGATTTAAAACAACAGAGACACCTGACCCCAGGTGAGCGACTGGGAACAGAGACCTGGGGGCTCAAATGTCAGCAGAAGAAAAATCTGTTTTGAACATTCTGTTGTGAATGTTACAGAAGAGAGGTATCAAATATGAGAGGCGGGCGCTACGCACCTTGCTCATTTGGTGCAGAGGAAGTGGGGTGAGAGAGGATGTACAGACTGCCTTTTCTGTTGAAACATAGGAGGAATCAGGGCAAGCATTATGGGAAGCAGCTACAAAGGGGGACAAAATAGCCAGAAGATGTCTAATGATGGTGCCACTTGGTTTGGGACTCTTTGCTGCAACTAAAAGGCGATAGAGAGGCAGCAATTGCTGCCATCACTGCCTGGCTCATGAGAGCTCCTCTGTTTAATACCTCCCACTTCCAAAACTCGTTCTGTCTTCCTCTGAAGATAAGATTACGATGAGGAAGAGGTCTGGGGCCAACAACAAAGCCCCGCAGACTCAAAACACCAGGATGCTAGATTGCAATGATGGGATGGACTATGGCTTGGCAAGGCAGACCCTTACAGATATTACAGTCATTTCTCTACATTGGAGCAGCTTTTGTTACGGGTTAAAAAAACCTCTACCTTTTTCCTAGATGAGAGAGACCTTGATGTTAAAAACTCCTGTGTACACCTGCGGCGGGGAGTGCTGGACAGACACAGATAACAAACTCTGGACATTTATCCAGGACACGGATCCTGGGAATGGATCGATCCCCCTGCCCACGGCACGGCCCCACAGTAGCGCCAGGCCCTGCAGCCACAGCGCCACCACCGCGCCGCCTCCATGGCTGGGATGGCACTGGATGGGACCCCACTTGCTCTGGGACCTGGATCCCCTGGGCTTGAAAGCCCCCCAACTCATGAGAGCTCCCCCACCCCCATCTCAGGCCCCTGGACAGCACAGCCCCCCGTGCCTGGCACTCGCTGAGGTGTCTATGGGTGGCACAGTGGGATCTGGGTTCTCTGGCAGAAATACTGATTTATTGCATGATTGGTGGAGCTTGCCATGTGGAGCGTGTGCTCCCTTTTCAGGAGTTTTGATTTGAGGTCTGATTGAACTGAATTGACACTGATTCTTTGCTAAATTATAATGGTGTTAGCTATTACCGTGATAATTAAAAACTTACTTACCTGGAAAAATATTTGCAAGTGGGTAATGTTTCAGTTTGTGGACAAGAAGATTCACATTTGTAAGATACAGTGCCTCCTTAGAAAATTTGGGGGATCCCTCCTTGCAAATATTTTATGTAGAAGTTAGTGGAATAGCAATTAACTTTCAAGCCTGCAGTTGGCACAAGTCATAAATTAGACATTCTTTTGCTCACATTCCAGGCAAACCTTGAACTTTATCTGCAGCAGCTGTTTGAGACTTGGTTATAATTACTACGTGAAATTCCTCTGGAAAGGCAGACAAACTTGTCCCAGCTTTCACAGCTTTAATGAGGTAATTTTATTGTGAATCTTTTGGTATCAAAACAGTTTATCAGTCTTACACACCCAGTAATCTAACCAAGTTACTTGTGTAAAACTCATGGCACTATTATATAACTATGTTTTTATTATTTTAGCCTTGAGTATTTATATCCCATTGACCTTTATAGAGCCAAGCTCAAATCTATTGTACAGGCAATCTCGAAAAGCTGCAGATTTGCAGGGCAGTTTGCCAAAAACTACACTGTTGTCATTTTTCTGAGTAAAGCTGCACTTTAAAACAAAACAAAACAAAAACGAAAACAAACAAAGAAAACTCTAGCAAAGAGTTACTTACACCAGAAGAATCCTTGCTACGAATGTATAAAATCACAACATATTTGGCACACCTTTATAATCTCTGCAGTAAATCCATTTTACTGCTGTTTCAGTTATGAAGTGATTGTTTGCCTGCATGTTGTTACTCTGAAGTTGTTACATTTAAGTTCTGCCAGGTTAAGGTTCTGTTAAGGTTTAAGTCCTGTTAATTTCTATTAAGACTAATTTCTGTTAATATCTGCTCATTTGAATTGCAAGATACAGTTATTTTGTTATAGAGATAAGATAAAACCAACTGAAATAACTTTGATGAAACATTAGTAGCCACCTGTTTAAAAATATAAGATAATGAGATGTGTAAAAATATGTGAAGACACGGTTTCTTAAATATTTAATTTCATCAAGGATTTTATGAGTATCAATGTTTCAAACTGATTGATTGACATAATTATTTTTAACGATCATTGCTGTTTTATCTTCCATCAGTAATACTGAAGAATGAGCAACAATTCCAGATTATGACTGTTATTAGTTGTAAGCTGCTTAGTACTTTCTTTCTTGTTTTTATTTTGCTTTAATGTCATAGCGTGAATTCACTGACTTTTTATGACAGGAATTGTCCATAAGATGCTCTTTAACTAAGGATAAATGACAAAGCCAGCTGCTTTACAAACTTTAACATATCTTTATATAACTATCTGTAAGACATCCATCATTTTAGGAAACTTTCCTAGGTGCTGTTATGGAGAGGCTTGTTTTTAAGCTATGTTAGGGACACCCTTCCAGTTAAGGCCTTGGCTCTGGCCAAGCCATGGCTCTACCTGGTCGGGAAGTACACCGACAGACCCAGGTGTTTTCTGCATAAAAACAATACTGCAGTCACTTTGACTTGCCAATTTGGATTCATGACAGCTGGACCTTCTTTTAAAGTGAACTTGGAAACCTTACCCAGGAATGGTTCTCCATGTCCTCAGTAAAAACGAGGCTTGCCAGCTGTTGCAGACCCTGGGTGATAGTACAGTATTTAGGGAATTGATAATGTATAATTTTTAATTACCATCCTATCTCTTGTGTGCTACTGATTTCGTGTATTTCCTTGCCTATGTCTGCTTAGTGTGAGTTTGTTGCTTTACCACAGTATTGTTTTACTTTTATGTTGCCTTCATGTTCATAGTGAGAAATGTGCATGTTGCAAAAAAAAGACAAAAAAAAAAAGCATACAGCTCTTCAAGAACATTTAGATAATGCAACATTTACACTAGAAATTTTGAAAACAAATCATCAAACTTAAACCCCAGCAGAACGATACTGCTCTGAAGATTTGCATGTGCGGAACCAATTTCTAAAAGTTTCTACGTAAAGATTCCCAATTGGATGTGCAATGGCATGGCCTAGCTGATTTACTAAGCTAGGGGGAGGAGGTATGCATGTGTTTAATTGCCAACAGGTCAAAGGTGATTGCCTGCTCATCTGGACAAACATCGATTTCCTCCAAGAGGATGAGGCCTAATGAAAAGAAAAGTGACCTAATCATCCATCCAGCCATCCATCCATCCATCCATCCAACCATCCATCCATCCATCCATCCACCCATCCATCCATCCATCCATCCATCCATCCATCCATCCATCACCAGTTCCTGTGGCCAAGGCAGGAGCAGAAGTAGGACTGCCAGAACATGGCTGTGTCTAGAGACTTACAGAGGCTGCCTGCCAACAGAGGCCTTGTGTCATCGTCATGGTATTGTGCTCCTACTAACCTTCTTCAGTTATTCCCTGTTCCAGGCTTCCAAACAGACATTGAGTAATGTCAAAGTCAACATTTCCAGCTAAAGGACTTCCTCCTGCCTAAACAGCACAGCCCCTGAACTCCAACCATATGAATTTAGAACAGTAGCCATTTATTTCCGCTTCCTAGGAGACCTTGGGCATGATCCTTTTTTTCTCCTATACTGCAAGTCTCTTTGTCAGTGGCATGATTGTATTTGATGGGTTTTTATTGATTGTGGTCTGTATTCCATGTATCTTATCCTGTGTCCAGCAGGTGACCAGTAATACTCTTAGTAAGATAATGGCCTTACAAGTGCAAACTGTTTTAACATCAGGGTACATGAACCCTTTGCATACAGAAACAGAAACGGGGGCATTGTTGTATATAGGTGAAGCCTTATGAAATAAGGGCCTTTTTGCCCTTGTGAAATCATGGCTCAGGCCTACCACTTCAGCTAAGTAGAAGAGGAAGTAGTAAAGTAGAGCAGAAGGAAGAGGACTATGGAAGAGTGACTCAGCCAGGATAGGGGTAGGGAGACGAGAGAGACGTGCTGTGGACACTGCTGCATGTCCACATTTGGTGAGTGGTTGACTTGGCCTTGTTGTGCCTTAAAACTATGTGAACTGAGTTCACATAGTGAAAAGCCTGGTTTTTGCCATTAAGTGGGCTATTGATGCTGCTCACCATCTTCAGCATCAGTCTTGTGTGCACTGTTAGTACCCATGTTGGGCAGTGCCAGTAGGAAGTGTCACTTAGTGGAGGAACGTGAGCTCTTCTGACTTCTGCCACTTGCAAGTTTGGCGCACTCAGACAGACCTGGAGATTGGGAATTATGCAGCATTGGTGCTTACAATTACCATGGAACCTATGGAGCTGTAATCCAGTTGCATCACAGAGAGATACTTGTGTGACTTACATTATCACAATTTCCTGAAATTACTGTTACACTAATGTACTAATCCTCCAGTACCGCCTCTCTCTTACTGGAACTGTGACTCTATCTTACTGAGTAACAAAAGTTATTTTGCCCCTGAAAATGCCTTTTATAAATGAGTATCTTTTATACTCATTTAAATTAACAGCGCTGATCTAGCAACTACAGACAAAATTTGGTGACCCATAGGTATTCTCTGATTTCCACAGTATGTAAAAGGGTTTCAAACTGTCTTCAACTGATCTTTGCAAATGACTTCAGAAATACAGTCCTCTTTGTTGGTGTGAGACAAAAGTAACTTACATTTTTTGTTTTCTTTTGACTTGAGGAATAATTAAAACTACAAATATCTGGACTGATTTGCTGTATCCAGATGACAGTCTAAAGCAATTTTCTCAGCATTTTGTCACAGCTGACAATTTCCATCACCATGTTGTTTGGGAGAACTTTTGGCCTTTGACCAGATTTGGACAGGAATAGCAGATAATAATAATAATAATAATAATAATAATAATAATAATAATAATAATAATAATAATAATAATAATAATAATAATAATAATAATAATAATAATACATGTGTCTGTGTAATTCTCTATACACATACACATCTAAATTTATTTTTCACAAGACCTTATCCATGTGTTATTTGGGAGTATTTTAAGAATTAAAAAGCCATTTGCTGGCCCTTTGACCATTTCCAGTGGCCGTGACAGCTGTGCTCCAAGCAATTCCTCTTTCCCTCCTTCTCCCTGCAGTGTGCTGCTCAGGCTGCTGTGCATTATCTGCTGCTGTGGCACACCTTGGAGCACCTTTCAGCCCTGGGGTGACTTCTGCTTGCTTCAGTCATGCGAGTATCACCTTTGGCCATGGCTCTGTAAAAGTGCCCGTGTCCCCACGCTCACACAGGTGTGCTGCAGATCAACTGCCAATGCTCAAAGGAACCAAAAATTTATCTTTAACATTGCTACAAACACAGTTACCACTTGATTCCTCAAATACTTTAGAGACAATGCAAACAAGTCTCCTGTTGCCAGCTCAGCTGCCAGTCTCAATCTCTATCAGAAGAAGATCAGAATTTGCTAACTCTTCAGGGTTGGGTTTTTTTAATTATTACTTACATCTTCCCAGTTTTTTGTCCTGTTTTTTTTTCCTAACTGTGTACATTAGGTAGATCACTGAAGTGACCATTTTCTGACCCAGATTGTCAGTCATAAATGGTACCATTTTCCTCAGGCACACTGTACTGTAGCGGGAGACAGTGGTGAGGAGTTATTGGTGCAGTTTGCAAAAGCAACTCCTGTTGATCATATAGGTGATTAGGTTCACTCCTCTCTCAAGCTTTCCTCACACAAGAGTCTTCTGAGCATTTTGCCCATCCTCAACTTTCTGGATATTTCCATCCAGGGGCATTGACCTATCAAGGTGAGTCACACCTGATGGAACTGGTTTTGACACTGATGGTTATTACCCTCACTGCCATTCAGGCTCAGCAATTATGGGATAATTTGTCTTCTGAAATCCCAAGTCTTGCAACAGAATGAGAGAGCTTCCATCAAGCACTACAAATGCTCTTTGGAAGTTTTGGTTCATCATATTTACTCCACCTCTAACAACACCTTAAATCCAAGGAGCTTTATGCTGAGAAGATCCTTGTCACTAGTTCCTTTTCTTGTGAAATGGGAAGCGCCCTGTTGTTCTGGGCAGTGCTTCTGTGTATTTCATCCTCACAAGCTCTGAATGCATGATTGCTTTTTATTGCTACTGAACAACCTTTGAGTAAACATGAATCACTCTTTATAGCACCAAATTTGAAATGTTTCCTTACCAGCTGCGTGGATTATCTGCCCAGGTATAAATTTGATAATGATCTGCAGTACACACAACATTTTAAAATAGAACAAACTTTTTTCCTACACACTGCTACTGCCCCTACTGTCATGGAAAAAAAAAAAAGAAAAAGAAAAATCTCTTCCTTTCTGGTATGGATTCCAAGTGATATATGTTTTTGAACTACTTGTAAGACCTTTGATCCATTAAATTCTTTTGTATATCTGTAAATGCAATTGTACTCTCCTTTTGCTACAAAGCAAAAGCCAGTGATTATTTGGGGATTATTTCTGGATTACCTGAAGCTGCTTATATTTTTCTGCATTAAAACTAGTGACCTGAACAGTCAAGGAATAGCATCACGGATGATGCTATAGGTTTGTTTGGCCAAAGAAGCCCCAGCACAGCAGGTGGCAAAGATGGGTGGATGTGAGGCTACACATTGAATGGCTGCTGTCTTCAGCAGGGAGGTGTTTCCCCAGGGTGCAGGGACTTCCTTGAGGCAGAGGTGGTGATCTCCAAAGAGGGTCATTATTAAAAAGCCATCAGGGATTTGCAAACCAATCTCCTGGGCTGTTGAGTGCCTTCTCCCTTGCTACTGATGTAACGTGCCAGACAGCAGTGGTGTCTGTCCCAAATAAGCAGCAAGAGGGTGTCCATGTACACATTTCTACTCCTTGGTGTCTACAGGAGACTGAGTTTCAATGCATGTCTTCATTTGTAGCTTGTAGGAGCAGAGTGGCTGCACAGAACCACTCTGGTGAAGCAAAAGGGAGCCCTGGGGGAAAATTGAAGCTCTGTGTATTATCTGTACCTTTCAGCATGAAAGATGGGAGACTACTAGGTAGAATAATGAAAATAAAATACTGTAGGACTGAGAAAGCCCTGCTGGAGACTGGGTGGAGGGAACCCAGTCTCTCTTCCTAGGAGAATGAAGTCAAGGTGAGTGGACCCCAGAAGACTCATCTGGCAAACCTGAATTAGCTTCTGAAAAATGTAGCTGACTCACATCTGCCACCCATATTTCAGGGTAAGGGATATTGCTTCCTGGAAATGGTGTGTATCAGGCAGGGTGCTGAAGAAGCCCAGTGACCCAGACCCTTCAGCCACACTACTTTGTGTCCGAGCCAGCTGCCATCTTCATTACTTCTGACCTGTTTTTCTGCAGGAGAGAATCAGAGTCTCTACCTCTGCTGCACATTCCCTCATGGAGGATCTCTCAGCCAGATCCACAGCTCCACAGACACTGATCTCATTCCAGTCCTGCTGCTATGGGACCAAGTATGGAAATGGCCAGATGAAAATTCCCACCCACTGGCACAGCTAAGCTAACACACATCTGGAAGTTGGGTGGACAGTCCAGGCTGGAACAGCAGCCAGCAAACCTATAGGACTGGTTCTGCATCTGCTTTGTCCTGAGGGGCAATTAAGAAGTGGGCAATCAAGATGGAGCCTCTTTGACATCCCCCCACCCTCCTCTGCTCTCCCCAGGTGAAATCTTCAATTTCCTCATTCCAGCCCTAACAATACAACCATTATCACAGCCACCTGACTCCCTGGCTCTCTGTCCCCGCCCCTTTCCTGATCTCTCCTGCCTGTTCCTGGAAATCGGAGGCAGAAGCAGCCACCTCAGACCAGTTCTTCATCCGGCAGCTGCTGCTCCCCAGCCAGCAGAGGTGGCAGGGCCGGGGCTGGTCCCCTGCGAGCCCAAGGCAGCACCCACCTGGGCACAGCTCGGTGGACACAGGTGCTCCCTGCTGCCTGCCCGCACCTTCACCAGAGCTGGTGACAGGACAGCCCTGCTTGTGCTTAGCTCGACTTGTGACACTGCCTCATGTGGTTCTCCAAATGCCCCCCAGGCACTCCCACCCCAGTGGTTTCATGTTGCTTCTGCTTCTTGGCTCTGCTCTGCTGATGGTGTTCTCTCCTCCTCTGGAATATAAGCCAAAACTTTGAAAAGGGAATCCAAAGGGAATTAAGCCCTTAAGAAGAAAAGTTAATCTATAAGTCCCAGTTTTTTATGGGCAAGGCCAGATTTCATAGCCAAATGGCCCAAGGGATTACCTCCCATCACACTCTTCTCAAAAGGAGGAGCAGAAGGCGTCACCCCCACTTTTCCCTTTTATTTGTTCAAATGTTCAATTCTTCTTCTGCTTGAGAGGTTTTATGTCTTGCCTCGCAAGATCTCAGGCTGGCAGTGACGCAATGCTCTGGAAATGGTCTGAAGGGTCTGGAATGGCCCAGGAGGCAAAGAACCTAAATTTTGTTCAAGGTGTAGCTTGAAAACTTCAAGTGAAGCATTAAGTAACAAGACACTCTTTGGTGTTTTCTTGGTTTTTATAATGAAATTATAAAGGTTTATATTATATTATTATAAATTATAAAGATTGAGGTTTGTCCTCTGTAGGACTCAGAATATCTGGACTCATATATTAATTTTTTTTTGTTTATTTCATCCTTTGTTTTAAGTAGAAAAGGTTGGCCAACAAAACGTGAATCTTAGCCAAGCCATGTGACTACTTCTAGTGATGCTGAGAAGAGTGAGATTTCTTCATTATAGTCACTGCCCCATTCTGTCATTTTTTAAATCTATATCAAGATTTCAGATATAGAAATATATAGCTGCTTCAGATACATCTCACATACCAAGAAGTTTGTACTCCTGGGTGAATTTTGGGGTTAGGAAGGGATTTTCATCAAGTGAGACACATAGGTTGTTTTTTAGAGAAAGAATCTTCCTCTGTACCTTGAAAAATGGTCCACCCACTTAAGGGGTCTCAGGCTTTTTGTCTTTCATATTCCATGCCAGTAAAGAACCCCCAAGTATTTGCTCCTGGTATGAGGATATAACTGTTTATCAGCTGAGGCAATTGATCTTTCATGCTAAGGACTTAATAAGATATTGATGGTATTTCATGGGAGGACAGGTCTGTGAGGATGATTAGGTATGTACAGAAATATTAAGAAGGGAAAACCAACAATTTGTAAAGAAACCAATACTCAACAAAAACAGGACTTCAGAACTGTTTTAAAAAGATGTAAAAGAAAATCATAAAAGTAGGGTTGAAAACAAGGGAAGGAGAGGGAGCTGAATGGAAAGAACAGTAATGAATGAACTCAAAAAGAGAAGAAAATTGTGCCCTCCTGCTCTTCACCTGGATATGGTGGGAAATCAGTGTTATCACCCCATACAACCCTCTGCCACTACCCTTCATTTGTCCCTATCCCCTTTTGCCTCCTCTTGTCACCACATCACTGCACCTGCTGGGGCAGTGTTGGTGTTCCCTCTTACTCCTCTCTCACCCTTTCTCTGTGACATTCCAGTGCCCAGCACTGATGACCTATAACAGCACCTGCCACAACTGTTGTCTGCTGTGTGTCCAAAAGTGTCACCCCTTTCACATTTTCATCACCTGAATTCACTCCTCAGTAACTGGGCATGCTCATGGGCTGAAAAATGGGGTGAGCACCTTTCTTGTGGGCTACAGAAACTATTGTCCAGTGGGGTAAGGGAAGTTCCAAAAAGCATCTGGAATTGTCTACAACTGGAAAATTAGAGGAACTTCGTAATGTTGCATATAGAAAGGCAGCAAGCCAGGTCAAACAAGGAGCATCTAGCAAAAGGAATCAAACCCAACAGATCTCTCTTGAAACACATCAGGCACCTGCCAGGTGTTCTGAAGGGCAAAGCCCTGATCAGGCTGTGCAGGGAGTGCACAGGGAGATAAGGCCATCACAGACACCTCTGCAGTGGCTGAGTGATGAGATCAGGGTGGCAGAACCCATTCTTCAGCAGGGTGGGGTTTGCCAGAGAACGTGTCCGAAACTGAAGCGGCTGCTGTGGAAAAGGCTGTTCAACACACTGACAAAGCAAACAGTAACAACTTGCTGGGAGCAATGGCATTTGTCCAGGAGTCTTAAAGGATCTCTGGAGTAAAAAAGCTGAAACTGCTCTGAGCAGTGTGTAACCCAATGTCTATCCCCAACATGGGACCTCAGGAGGAGAAAGGGCTGAATGTGATGCCCCAGTTTGGCCAAGGGCAGGTGGTGGAAGAGTTTCTGGGACTTGTTTGGGCTTCAGATGAAGAAAACATGAATAAAAAGATGAGAGATTAGTACAGCTAGAGACTAAGGAGGTCTGGAGCAGCCTGGCACACCACTCCATGGTGCTTATGTCCCCAGCAGGGCATCCATACTGTCCTCTGTCAACCTGACAGTATGTGTGCTCTGGTCCACCTCCTGAAGGTTTGGATGCATGCTTGGATGAATGCTGCCTGTGGTACTAGAGCCAGCCAAGATTTGTGGAGTGGTTGGCTCTTGCTGCAGGACATAAGTGATGTGGTCCAGGTACTTTGTCCCAGCTCCTGGTGAAGGGGACAGTAGCAGTGACAGAGGGATGTGTTTGTGACCCTCTGACCTTTCTGACCCTCTCCTTTCTCCTTTCCTGATTCAGGAGAAGGAGTTCCCAATGCTATAACCTACCTGGGAACATGGGTGGGGATGGTCCTCATTCCTCTGCTGTCTCTCCTCACCAGGGGCTGCTTCCAACTGCTGCTGGTCCTGGAGCCTGAAATCAACCCTCTCCACTCCAATTGGGCTTTTTGAACTTCTCAGTTAATTTTTTATCCAGAGAGAATAGCTGCCATTTTTCAGCATCTGCTCATCATTCATTGAAGGAAATGCGTGGGAACTCATCTGGGTGTGTTGGGATAAGTGGAATTTTCACCTGACCTGGGAGGAGGAGCATGTTTTTGCAGTGGGTGGGAACTGGACTGACTTAATGTTACACGTCATGCTCTGGGGATGGAGGGGAGGGAAGCATGAGTCCCATGTTTTGTCTGGGACACAGTTCAGAGATGGTTGTAATAGAGCTGGAGGCCTTGAGAAACGAAAAGATAAATCCTTTTCTCTTTTCTTTTCTTTTTTTTTTCTTTTTTTTTTTTTTTTTAATGTGGTTTCTATTTGTTTGTGCATTTTTTGAGAGGCAGAGAATATGGAATGTTACAGGCACTTTGTTGTCCATTGTAGCTTATCACTGCTCATGTTACTGAAGTCCAGGTGAAAGACATGTCAGAGGAAGTGTTCAGTGCAGAAGATTGGTGTCCCTTGGAGAAGCAAACACGCAGCTCTGGTGAGGACGTGTCTTTGGTCAGCATTTTGTACTCTTCAGGGAGTTGCACCCTTGTAACCCTTCAGACCCAATAAAGGGTTCTTGGCAGTCTGATCTGTGATGAACTCGGCAATTACACGCGGGGGTGAGCACAACTCTCAGGGCTTCTGACATTTTCCGAGGTGCCTTAGGATCAGAGAGTGGTTTGGGTTGTCAGGGACCTTGAAGATCATCTGGTTCCAAGCCATTGTGCAGGGTCACCTTTTGCTGGACCAGTTTCTCAGAGCTCCATCCAGCATTCTCACGTTTCTAGAGTGACATCCCTACGGCTTAAAAGGCAATCCTTGGTAAGCCATGTCTTTCCTGAGGTGCACATACACAGAATTCCAGTGTCACAGAGGTGGCAGGTGCATGGCTGGTGGGGGCTGGCACACACACGTGGACCTGGAGGGTTGGGAGTGGCCTCTCCTGCCCTTGTGTCTGCCATGTTCCAGAAAAGGGCTTTGGCTGAACGCGGTGCCGGCGCTGCCGTACCCGTGCTGGGGAAAGGAAGCCCACAGCTTTGGAAGCACTGCAGAATGTATGATTTCGTGATACAATGTGAGGTTGAAGCAATCACAGTTTATTTAAATGATTTACTTCTGGTCAGTGTATGCTTTCTTAGAGGCAGCTGAGCTTCAGCTCTGTTCATAAAGTGCTTCTAAAGCAATGTAGTTAAACTGCTGAATCTATTTTGCTAACTTAAATTGGATGAGCAGAGGCATAATGACACAAATGGAGCCTATGGAGAAAATATAATCTTGAGCTTTGCTTTATTCTTTGAAAAATACCTGCCCTTTTAATACCACCTTAGAGGTTCTGGCTTGTCCATATCCACAAAACAATGCAGCCGCAGCCTCCAAGTAATCTTTGTTGGCTCAAGTGCAAAGAACTTAATCTTTTGTTTTGCAGGTTGACAAAGCACGTATGAAATTTTGTATCTTACATCCAACAATTCTCCGAAAGGGTTAGTTTAGAACGCCTAAATTTAATATTTATTTGCACTGACACGGTGTGCCTTACAATGGGCTGGTGTGCCCAGCAGCTAATCAGATGATGACCAGATTCCTGCTCCTTGATCCACGTGGCCAGGCAGTGATGCCATGTGGCACTTGGCCACGGCACATTTGACCTTGGAAGGTCTACCAGAGAAGCAGAACAACTAATATTATTTATCCCTGTCTTCTTAATGCAATCAAGTTTATATTTGATGCACTTTTAGTCTCAGTGACGTTTTCTGTAATAGGTGTTTTATATTTAAAATGAATTAATATTGCTGTTAAGCACAAGGTCACCTTGTTTATCAGTGAGTGTTACTTTTTTCTGCTTCAGAGTATCTGCTTCACTTGTTTTTGTGGTTTAAATCCAGCTTGAGGCTTTCAGGGACACAGTAATTGCAGACTCTAGTGGGGAGTATCAGAGAGCAGGTAGTCAAATAAAATCAAATGCCATGGCATATTTCTCCTTATGAGGAATACAGCCACTCCTAATGCATTTCTTCCATATCTCCATTATTTTTTCTTCCTTCCAAGACAGTTTATGGGCCAAAAAGGCAGAAAAACTGCCAGCTCTCATTTCTGGTGTAACATGGGCCTTGGAATTTTACCCAGTGCCTCTTTCTACGCATGTAATTTCTTTTTTCTTTTCTTTTCTTTTCTTTTCTTTTCTTTTCTTTTC
>VWZP01012872.1:0-23257 GCA_013396995.1 Dicaeum eximium | reverse complement strand
TCCTCTCCTCTCCTCTCCTCTCCTCTCCTCTCCTCCCTTCCCTCCCTTTTTCCCTCCTTCCTTCCTTCCCTCCTTCCCTTGAAAAAACTAACCTGACCTTTATTTGAACACCTTGAAAGACAGTCTCCCCCTCTGACTGATAGCCAGGGCAGTCATCCTCACTGTTGAGGGTGTGATGTCTTATTCTGCTCTGAAAGTGCCCAAATAAAACGTGCCCTGGTTGATTCTCACCGTGCCTTTCTCTGCAGGTGACGGTGCCGCCAGTACTCTGTGTTTTCTGTGGTGTGGCTGAGAGATACAGGTTTAGCTAGACCAGTGATGGCTCAGTGTCCCTGTCAGGCGTTGTCTGACCTTCCTAATTGCTCCTGTCGTTTTGCCTGGACCCTCTCCAGGCTTTCAGGGTGATAAAGAGCCGTGTGGGCGGCTGCTCTGGGGGTGGGTGCTGCAGCTTCGGGCTTTGCTGAGCTTTCAACTCCGCTCTGTCAGTCACAGGTGACGGTGACTTCTCCAGTGGCTGCCAGTGAGGCTCCTGCTCTTGGCAGCTTGTCCTTCCCGGCTGTGTGCACAGGAGCCAGCGGTCACACCCCCACCTGGGGCTGTCCGGGCGTGCCCAGGTCCAGCAGGGCTTCCATGAAGCTTCCATGAGTCCTGAGCCAGGACAGCAGCATCGAAAGCAAAGAGGGAAGGATGTAAGCAAAAACTGCTTCCACCAGCAGTTACACTCTGGCCCTGGTCACTCCTAGGTGTTCCCACAGGTCAGACAATTCTGAGGGATTCAATCAGCAGCATTGAGGGAGCATGGTGGTCCAGGACCTGAAGAGACTGCACTAACCCCACTGAGATCCTGTCTTGGCTGAGGATGTTCACCTGGCCAGATAACTCCCTCTCCTTTAGCTACTGACCTTGACACTTGTGAATTTTATCAACAATGTTTTCTACAGTTGTATCTCCTGGTGGAATTATTAAATGGCACAGTTCTTGCAGAGAGACACCCATTTTCAGCAGTGATTTGTGCTTCTTTTTGGACAATGAAGTTTTGCCTGTTAGCTGCTAATTGATCCATGTAGTACAAATTGTGATGTATATAGATGCTATTCTTTTTTCCTCCAGAATTTACAAGTTTCTTTATTTGTATGCACCAGTGCTTTCATCGTCCAAACATATTATTTTGTCAAAGAATGAAATAAAGTTTGTTTCTCACAACTTTTTTTTTTAATACTAAATTATGAAAATTATTTTAATTGTTGGAACACCTGTTAGCTAACTTGTAATAACCTCACACTCTCTTACCTATGATTATTACTACAGAACCATCTAACAGTCAGGTGTCATCTCACTTTCTCTCTGGACACTGACACAGGTTTTTCCAAGATCTTGGGATTTCTCTACTACACCAGGATTTTAAAATAACAAACTCTGTTGGGCCAGATGTCTCCTCAAATTTTTTTTATGATTCTGAGATGCAAATTTGCTTGGCTACTGATCTGAAAATATTTCTGCTTAACAGATGCTGTTAAAACTTCCCTTAGTTTGCAGAAATATGGAGTTTTTTTACTATCCTCTTGTAGCATGAATACACAAATCTCTTTCTTTTTGTATGCAAACAACTAACTTTTCTGTATCAATAAGCCTTCATCAAAAGTCATCACTATCAACAGTTTTACCTATATCCACCCTGTAAGAGCCCAGGCTCTCACTGCTATTTCTTAGTTTTCAATGTATTTTGAAAAAAAACCGATTCCAAGTGCTGTTAGCACTTGCAGCAATCCAGTTTTTCCAGATTATTTTGAACACTCCTTATCACCTTGTATGCTTCATAAATTCTCACTTTTATTGTGTGCCTCCTTTCCATACCCCTTCCTTCTACTTCTTTTTCCCCCCATTGGTTTTATACAAGATTTCTAAGTGTTAACCTTCAAATTCCCTGTTAGGCCAGAAAAGTGTTGAATTGTGTCTTTTTTTTTTTTTTTTTTCCCACAACTACAGAGATACAGATCTGCTTCATCTTGTAAACTCCCAGCAGTGAAATGTCTATTAATAAAAAATTTTTTGCAGCTTTCTCCTGGGGAATCCTATTCTTCTGACTGCTTGATTTGCCATCAGTTTAACCCATAACTTCCCCTGCTTGAGGATTTAGCATTTTGAAATACCAATTTTTGCCCACATACATGCTCAGCTTCACACACAAAATGCATACATACATAAAGATCTTGGCTGATGCCTTGTAGGCATTCCCCGCCTCTCCCTGCAGGATCCTGGGATATCCTGACCTCCATCTCTCTTAAGCAGCAGTGCAGGGGAGAGGCAGATGCTCTTCTCTGCATCTCGACCACGAGGGAAGAGCTCAGCATTTTAAACTCCGCCCTGCTCTTCCCCTGAGCACAGTGGAGGGGTCAGTGATGAAGATGACAGCAGCAATAACATCCCCCCCGTCCCTGGGCTGTCCCTGGGCTCTCCCTGGCTCTGCAGAGGCAGAGAAGGGTCGGTGATGTTGTGCTGCCCAGAGCAGCAAAGTAGCCAGCGAGCTGTCACAGCTGAGCAGCCGTGCTCCCCAGCAGCTCGTGTGCGTGCTCTTGTCACACACGTGGCAGCAACAAGTGAGCCAAAGCCACGCAGACCCCGGGCCAGGTGTGCTGGCTGCGCTGATGTGTCATGTCTCGTTGAACTGCAGGCATGGCTTGCTGTTCCCTGCTGGCTCAGAGGGCGACACACAGGAGCCATCTGACACCAGCGAGGAGAGTGCCAGCCCCAACAGCTCCAACAGGGGGAAGTATTTTTTGCTGCGGTTCTCTGGTAGCTCCAGCCTCCAGCTGAACTTTGGGTCCAGCTGTGTGTCTAACTCCTTGGGGCATGGCTCTTTTCTTGTGCCTGTCTACTGGGCTCCAGCTCACTTGCTACAGACTTTTGTTCTGTTGCTTCACCTTCAGTCATAAAACCTCTTTTCCCCTGAAGGAAACGAGATGTTTGCTCCTTCAAAACCTCAGGGAGTCAAATAAAAGCTGAAGAAGTGAAAGGTAGAGGAGGACAGAGAGAAAGGGTATGAGAGGACACTAGAAAGAAAGCATGGGGAGCCAGGAAGATGTGGAGTGGCTCAGAGGTTCTGATCCCCATGGTGGGTAGATGAGGTGTGAGGAGGTCTGGGTGGGATGGAGAACTTGTCCCTCTGCCCCTGACACCTACCTGGTGCCTTGAGGTGGTCACTCACAGAGATGGGCTCTGCCAGGGCAGCTGTAGGTGGCTGTGCCTGCGTTGGGACTGAGCTGATGCTGAGGCAGGAGGTGATGCTGGAGGTGCCATCTCAGCTTTGCCAGTGGCTGGAGAAATTTGTGTTTGGGAGAGGAATTTCTGTGCTGTGGCAGGTCAGTGTTTACATCTCCCTCGAATGATGCCACTGCTGGAATGACATGAACCCCTGGGAATTTGGAGGAGGTAAGCGGGGAATTGACGTATTGATAGCTCAGTACAAAAATCTGTCCATTTTTGTGGACAAGGGATGAGGGAAAGAAGATGAGCAGCCTGTGACAATGGGTGTTGGGAGCAGTGGTAGGAGGGTGCAGGGCAGTTTCTGTGCCTGAGGACAGGGGACCCTTGTTGTCCCCAGGCACTTCCCTTCCTCACTGGCCAAACACAGCTGGGTGTTTGCTGGGCCTGGTGCTGTGGGGTGGACACACAAATGCTACATCTCTTGTCTCCCAGGCTCAGTCCTTGCAGCCAAGCGATGTGTCCCCACTTCTTAGCTGCTTGGATACATCCACATGGACTTCTGGCCCCTTGGTCACCTGTAGTCAGCACTGTTCCCTCCTTGGCTGCTGCAGTGGGTTTTTCTGAGCAGCAGGGCAATGCTGACCCTGCTGGAGAGCCACAGAGTGACCATGAGCCAGGACATAAGGCAGGGCCCTCACTAGCCTGCTGAAAGCTGTGTGTGGGGATCTCAGGGTCCATCTCCTCCCCATCCTAGACCATACACAGCAGGGATTCTGCGTGGGGGATGCATACTGACTGTCAGTGGATCCCTCTCACCCTGTACCATTTTCCTCTCTGGAAGAGCATTCACCTTTAGGAGACCCTGTTTTCACTAGGTAACCTTCACTCCAGGGGTGGGGTGCAGGACAAGCCTCACTCTGGCTGCCAGAGCTGCTTCACTTTCACTCTGACAAAGCTACAGGGAAAAAAACTCTCTACATTTAAACCTATTAACTCTTCCTGCACCAAGCTTGGGAGCCTGGAGGCAGCAGGGAAATGAGGCACAACTGCTGGGGTCGAGGAGCCCTTCCCAACCTGCAGTGTGTGAAAGCAGTCACCTCTCTGCATATTTGCTTTTTATACTACTTTATCTTTGTGAAAGACTTGGAGGCTGAAGAAGGTTTCTTTTTCTTTTTTTTTTTTCTATTTTTGCCCTGGAAAACCTTCTTCAGCTGGAAAGAAGATGGTTGCTCTGCAGTGGCATGAGCCAGCTCCAGCTCCCCTTTAGCACAGTGGGCGTGTAGTGCCACCAGCAGCTGCCAATTCAGCCCTGGCTCTGCAGGAAGAAACGTCACTGAGGATAAAACAAGCTGTGAGAAAGGAAATGGATGAGCTCTGATGGTGTTTAACTCCTGCCTTTTCTCTTTCAAACACATGGAGTGAAGTTGACTGCTTCTCTGCTGGTCTGTTTCCTCTCCTCACAGTAACAGAACTCACCCTTGCTGTAGCCAGCTAAAATCATGGATACACACCTGCAGGAAACCATGATAACTCCCAGCCACAGCTCAGGGCTCTGGATACAGACTTATCCTTTGCATCCCAGTCCCATCCTTACTCACCAACTCAGTCCTGCTTGGGAAAGCCTCACAAGGAATATTAACTCTTCCTGCAGAAGCTACACTTAGGAGCCATGAGCTGTCAGATGTGGCCAGCTGCTCAGCCTGGTGCTCCCACTGCCTCTCCAGGGTAAGATCACACACACACCTACCAGCACACCCCGTGGGTCCCTGCAAGTCTGAGATGCACTCACCTGTGCTCCCCTGGCCCTGCAGGTTATTGTCCAGCATTATTTGTGCTCTCAGAGGGCACCCACACACTCCAACAAAGCACAGCTTTACCGTGAAGGCGTCGAGCTCAAGAGAGCCATTCAGTGGTGCTACAGCTGCAGGGAGAGCCTGTGTATCTGTTTTCCTACTCAGGGACATGAAAACCTGTTAAATCACTATGTGATGACAGATAAGGAGGTATCAGTGAGCAGAGCCCTAGACATCAAGGGGAAAGAATACCCTCATTGTGATGGGAGAAGCAGCAGCAGACAAGAGCAGCAGCCAAAGGACCATCTGGATCAGCCCAGGGAAGCAGGTGAGGCCAGGGTGGCAGATGCCGGTGCACTGCAGGGACTCTCAAACGATGCTGTGGAATCAGAGAAGTGGTGCTGGGAGGAGACCTCCAGAGGTTTCTGGTCCAACCTCTGGCTCAGTCAGGTCACCATAATTTTGTCCAACCAGATCTGGAAACCCTCCAAGAGTGGAGATACTTTCACCTTTCTGGGGACCTGTTCCAGTGCTGCTTTTTAATCCTTCTGGTAAAAAAGTCGTTCCTGAAGTTCAGCCTGCACCGACCAAGTTTCAGCTTGATGCTACTGCCCCTTGTTACCTCACCTGCTACTATTGAGAAGACCTTGGCTCCATTATCTTTTGTAACCACCTTCTGGATATTGGTAGGAAACAATATAGGGTGTAAACTAGATATCAGGTAAGTACCAGGAACATGGTAGCATAGCAATCATCCCCAGTGTCAAAAAAGCTGCTGTTCAGGACTGGTAGAAAGGAAAATAAAACCAGTTCATGAATATCACATGTATGATGTTACAGGTTGTTTAGATGGAACTCAGAAAGCTAAAAGAGGCTTTTCTCTGGTGCAGCTCAGTGTCAGCCATAAACTGCTCGAGCTTATACCTGCATATATAGGGAGAGAGCAAATATTAAAAGAGATAAACCCCAGTAAGATGTCTGCTGCCATGGAGAAAATCACTTCAGCGTTATGGACCAGTGAATCATCTCTCATCATCATAACAGGCCTCAGGCCTATGATTCTCTGCATGACATGACAAATTCCTTCACCAAACCATCACTGAACCTACAGAAGATTTGTTAGCTGTAAATAGCAATAAAGTCATAGAGCAGGTGGCCATCAAAAATAAATTTGGAGTGTGTGATCATAATTTCCATACATATCAATTCAGTGGGAAGATAAATAAGAATAAGCCTGCACTGCATATGCACGTTTTGTCTCAAAAGAAATTAAACCCCATGGAATTTGAGACTCTAGTCTCAAAGTGGACTGCAGTGGTAAGGAAATTGCATGTGAAAGATGCTCAGAATTTCTGATAGAGATGTGCAGTGTCTCTGGAACATGCAAAGCAAAGAAGCAAAAGTCCCTCTGTAGCTACCTGGATGAATGTTCACAAAGTGAAGCGTAAGGAGAAAACTTTTCTTCATATGTTTGTAGATATAATGCAGCATCAATCTGGAAAATGGAGTTTTAAAAGAAGAGATAGTTTTTAATTTAAGTAAATAACTGAATCAGGAAGGAGAAAGTGGCTGTGCAAAGAAGATGGGGTCAAACCTAAAAATATTCGTTAAAATTAAATAAATATAAAAGATATATGAATAAAAGTCTTCAGGAAAATGATAGTGAAGAGCAGAGCAGAGAACAGGAACATAATGAATATGAGGGTACAGGATTTGTAGGCAAAACATACATTAATGTGATGAAGACAAGAAAACAAGCTAAAATCTGAATTTTAATGGATTTTTTATACCATAATAATTTTTATTCCTAAGAAGGCAACAAGGAGTTACAGAATTTCACAAAATAACAGGCACTGTTCAGATAAACTTCACTTTATCTGTGCTCTCTCAGTTTTGGAAGTTGGAGGTCCATGAAAAAATTCCTTCCTTCAACGCAGACTTAGGACACATGTCAGTAGATCACTTGCCCTTTCACCCCTTAAAAATTATCATCTGCCCCGTGTTACTGTAGAGCACCAATTGGGAATTTCCAGAGTCTTTCTCAAGGAAAAGCTTTTATCCAGAAAACCTCTGGTTTTGGCAGCACATCCCATCTCCTTTCATTCCTGTGCCCTTTTACCTGTCTCCTCTTGCCTCTCCTCACACCACCTGCAAAGAGGCAGGTCTCTCTATCCAAACCCATCACCTTTTCTGTTTCCTGTCTTCTCTTGTCATGAGTTTTTTTGCCCTGCTCTGACCTTTCTGATTTCCATGATGCCTTCATTTCACTTCCCCTCTTCCAGTGAGAGGAAACAGTGCAAGGCATGTCAGCCTGGAGTGTGTGGAGTATTGCTCTTGCACTTCACAGGACTTGTGGACAGCACAAACAAGATCAAAGTCATGAAGATCCAGAGTGTGGGGGCTCTGGAGAGCAACCTCAGTGCTCTGCTGGAATTGGATCCCCTTTTCCAGTTCAGACCCTGCCAAAACAATAGACTAGTTTGAAAAACACCACATGCTCAGTTTCCTCTAATCAAATTACTCAAGCTGAAATTTAGCCAAAGTTTTCTTGGCCAAATTACAAACTTAAACCAGGAGCTAAGGACTTGCTGAACCCAAACTGAAGCCCCTCTCCTTTTAAATAAGCCAGCATTGTGCTCACCAAGATACACAGTGCAGGAAAATTCAGTTCCTTCCAGCTCCTAAATCTTCTGCTAACTCTGCTAATGAGCAGGACCATCAACACTAAGCTAGCTTGGCATGACCCTTAGATTTATAAATCTGCATCTGACACCAGCCCTCAGCTCTCCACTCCTGGTAAGGTTGGGATGAAGTGAGAAGCAGCTCCCTGCTGACATTGGCCAGGTGAGTATGCAGAAATGGAAGGGTGATCTCCCCTTCCCTGTACAGCTTTGCCTCTCCCAGATCAGGTTGACCAGACTAACCTGAAGATTTTGGCTGTTGATTTTCAGCTTTCACTAGATGTGCTGAAAGGTTACTTAATCAAATTTACAGTTTAGAGAAATACACCTACATATTCACAGGAGCAAATATGTCTCTCTATGAACGAACACTGTGTGTCTCTCCAGCATGCCCTGTAGGAATACCAGAAGGGAAATGATCCAGTCTCCTGGATGTTCTGTGCACAGCCTGGCTGATGCCACGAGGTAGAGGTTGCAATATTCCTAACTCTGACCTGCACCATCAACCATCACATTTCCAAAGGCTGCATCCCCCTGAAGTCTGACTCAGGCACCTCCTGTGGAGGGAAGAAGCAGGATCTATTGTAATAAGGCTGGAACTGAGGTCATGCCATCTCCAGGAGCAGGGAGTGACAAGAACAAAATCCTCTGGAACTGACAGAGGGCAGCCAGGAGCAGAATGGTGCTGGTGACACTGGCACTAAAGGCAAAATGGGCCAAATTCACACCTAACCTAGGCCAAAATTTCAGGGCAGCCACAGCACTTTACAGGAGGTAAGTGGCTGATCATGTGAGAGATTGTTCACAGGCTGAAATTTCTCAGTCTCCTGCCAGCTTTGAACACTGACTTACTCTGAGACCTTATTATTTAAGCAATTTTTTTTTCCCACCCTCCCCACATTATCCATAAAAGTAAGTGGCTCCATTTTCAAGCACCCAGCGTAGATTCTGGCACCCAATTTTTGGACATGCATTTGCAGATACTGTGGTCTGCAGCTATAGTTGGGTGCTCAGCATCTTTCAAAATCAGACACATGGTAAGTAAAGAGTGAGGGCCTGATGTAGAGACCTAGGAATTCTAGGTGTCTTAGGAATTCCTAGAGACCTAGGAAGTCTAGGAATTCTGGCTGTATGCTTTCACATCTGTCAGCTTTGCTGGGTAAAACAAGGTGATAATATTGGGCAGCTCATGTTAGGGAATGTTTTGAGGACAGGTGAGTTTCTGTAAACAGCTTTAAAGGACAGACAGTTTGTGTTTGTGCAGTGGCTTAAGCCTTAGGATGAAGGATCAGAGGATCTGGTTCTAACTGCTCTTAGCCCAGCTTAGGTTCCCTGTGTTCATTTCCTTCAGTTTCCTCTTCATAAACCTGGGATGCTACTTGTGTTTTCTGCAGGATATCTGTGCAGAGAAGTTTATTTTCATGTCTATAGAATTATGAGACTTCCCAGAAAGGATCTCTAGGGGCAGAAAATAGAGTAGCATGAAAAAGAAAAAGAAAAAGAGGAAAAAAAAAAAGGAAAAGGAAAGAAAAGTGCTGCTTTTCCTGTTCTTGGGACCATTCCACTGTCATCACAGCTCAGACTGTTTGCTCCTGAGGGTGTGTGTCTGGAGACCAAAAATGTCCTCAAATGGTTAAAAATCTCACAGGAACCACTTAAGCTGCAAGTGTAGACAAGGCTGAGCTGCACTCAGGGTGGTTTGGGTCACCATGCAATTCATGCCTTTGATTACCAAGCACTCAGCTCAGGTTCATCAGCAACCTCTCTGGGTAAGAGAGGGCTCCTTCTTGCATGCCCAGCTCATCCCAGATCTGCACTGAGGCCAAGTATGGCAAGTGTGGCACACATCCATCTGCCTGAGCCAGTGTGCACCTGGCCAGCCCAGGTGAGAGGAGCAGTGGTCCAGGCCAGCAAATATCCCAGCTCCCAGCAGGGTTCTCTTGCCCGAGACAGAGAGATGAAAGCCACACCTCAGTCCTGAGCTCACACTTCTGGCTACAAGCTTAAAAAAGAAAGGGGGTGAGTCAGCACCCTGTGGCTGTGCAGTGGCTGGAAACTCTCCTAAGCTGACAAATAAATTTATGGCCACTTCAGAGGAACCTCACCCATCACCACATCCATGGCATTTCTGACTAGCATCACTGAAATGGCTTCAAACAGTGTAATGAGACAGACACTGCTGGTAACATGTCTGTTTTCTCTCATCTGTTGCCTCAGCAAGCCCATTCTGGTTTAAGTTAGTGTGTTTATTAAAAGATAAACCAAATCCTAATCACTTTCTGCTCTGTAAAAAAAGATTCTATGCTTCAGACCACTCAGTTGAAGCAAACATTATCCATACTGTTACTGAATGGGTTGCTGAATTACTTTTCTTTTATGGAAAAGAATATTATTTCTTTGACATCCTGTTTTCAGTTGCTTACAATTAGAATTTGCAATTTATAACTGCAAAACTGAGTTGGTAAGGCATTTTAAAAATTACTTCAAATATTCTTTAATGGCTTTAATAAATTTTCAGATAAATCACAAAGTTTTTACATTAAAATATAAAAAGTCAATTGAGTCTCTAAAATTGTTTGCTACTGGATTACTTCTAACAAAGAGCAAGTTTGTTTGCTTTGGTTTGGTTTGAATGCTCCCATGAGCTCACCTTTAGGCTCGCACTCAACTAGGTGTGCTTGCCTGAGTCAGGGTCCTGAATGATGGTCTGTGGCTGTGCAGTGAATTCTCACTGGGGTTCTAATTAATTCATGTAATTTTGGGGTGTCCTTTCCTTTTGCCCACTGCAGGTTAGCATTCCTTAGGTCTGCCAGGCAGGAGGGCATCTGCTTGTGCTCCAAGAACTTGGCTTTCCAGACAAAATGAAGGTGTTTCAGATCTGTTTGAGCTAAATACATTAACTGCTCTTGCTTCTCTCAGGCACATGGTACAGGAGCAGCAGCCTACCTTCAAGGATGTAAAAATGCTGTTTTCAAATAAGATCCTCATTGCTTTCTTCAGGATGCTGTACTAAACCAGGAACAGAAACATAAACAGAAAGCATGTGATGTTAGTAGGCAGTGGTTGAAGCTTTAACAAATTAATGCAGGAAAAAAAAATGCAGAGGTTTCAAACGCAGCTGGGGAGAAGCCAATTTTGTACGTCCATAGGAGAGTTGGAAGCAACAATCTTTACACCTGAATCCCCAAATCTTCATCTGAAGAGCCCTGAAGGGAGCATGGCAGAGGGGAAGCAAGTTGTTCAGACTTTGTGCTTGAAAGTGGAGACCAAAGTCTTTCGAGTCTGCTCCCGAGATTCGCTCATGCCCGTCAGCAGCACGGGGTCTGTCCTGTGCTCCGCCTGGTAGAAGGGACAACTCGTCAGGTGCTCCGACATGCTCGGGACGTCGCTGCGCTGCCAGTTGTGAACTCTGGAGAACAGGCTGCTGAACTGCCAGATCTAATGCAAGAGAGGGGACAGGAATTGGGGACAGAAAACAAGGATTTTGAATACCTCTCTGTGCTTACAGTGGGTGTGCATTACTCACTCTGGACACTCTAATGAATGTCTGATTGTGCAGGGCTGGCACGGCAAGTGAAAATGGGGTCTGTATTGTCATGTACCTCGTACTGGCTGGTTTTGCTGCTTTAGTTATCACCTGCCATTTTTAATGGGGATGGTGATACTTAAATATCAGGAATTCTTAGTTGTCAGTGCCTAGAAATGGTGCACATGCAAACGGGTTACCCCAGATGAGCTTGGGTAGGGACTTTCAGCTAGTCAGAAAATATCTAGTTACACCTTCATCCTTTTGTTAGATGTACTGCACCCTACAGCCCTGGCCCCTGACAACAAACCCCCATGCAAGTTCACAACCTCATTAACCTTTCCCACATCTGCACATTTATATGCAGCATTTCTTGTCCTTCCCAAGTTTTATGTGAAGAGATCTCATGACTCTTTCTCCCAGTTTCACAGTCACTTGCCTTTTTGCGAGCTTTCCAAGAACTACCACCATGGGAATATCTTTTTTTCTCCCAGACCAGCAGGACCATTCCCCTTTCTTGTAGAAGGGTGGCACAGATGTCCCTCATGAGCATTGACACTTGTGATAGCTGAGATAAACTGAAGCTGTCCAGGAATCCTGCAATGTACTTGAGCACTTCCACTGGGAGGCTGCTCAGCAAGTCCTTGTTTCTCCCTCGACTGTCCACTATGGAATTGCACTTGCCAGGTTCAGCAAGAAGGGTGTCCACCTCTGGCTTAATAGCAAATGTCTTGAGAGGCTTGCTGTAAATAACCTTGGCCTTAAGTCCCTCGGGGCGGAAGTGATTTTGGACAAAAGGACATCCCAAGTAGGCCAGTGGGCAGCGATGCTGGAACCATCCGTCCAGGCATGACTGGATATCAGCGTGCACATTCTTGAAGTGGAATGGGAACTCATCCCTCCTAAAGAAATGACTGCAAGTGAATGTGAAAGCTGAACTGCTTTTGTTGTGTCTTCTGGTTACACATTCAGTGTAGAGCTCCATGTGCAATTCTGGTGGGCTGTTTTCATCCAGAATATCTGCTAGAACTGCGCTGGAGGAGAAGGGCTCCAAAGGAAAGCTGTATGTCTGTGTTGCAAAATCCACAAAGAGTCCATCGATACCTCTTGCTTCAGAGATCTCATGGCCTTTCAGCTCTTTTTCCAGAGCGCACAGCAGCGTGGCTTCAATTATATTTGTCTTAGGTAGCTCTTCTATGTTTATTCCCAGTTCTGAGGTATCCACTGACTTGTCTGAAGTTGGCATCTTGTGGCCCAGTGCATCTCCTAGTCGTGCTCTTTTGCCACAGTAACTAACTGGCACTTTGAAGGTGTAGACAGTCTTCACCTCCTGGGCTTCCAAGTTCCCATAGACAAAGTCTTTTTCTCTGGGAGTGCAAGCAGCCATCTGGCCAAAGCGGATGAGCATTCCCCCGTGATGTACCAGATACATGTTGTAATCAGCTACACCCACTTCCTTCTTCAGCCTCTCCAGGACCCCTTCTTGCCAGGGAGCCAGTCCATTCAGTTCTCTACTCGGTGTTACTTGTTCAGACTTTTGGCCCTTTCCCTCTTCTGCGCCATCAGGTCCTTCCTTTGCCTTCTCTGTGGAGCTGGCAGCATGAGAGGCTGATGCTCTTTTCTTGGAAGCCTCCTCTGTCTTTTGTCCTGTGCTGGTTGCTGAGCCCGTTACCTGGCAAGCCAGAAGCTCTTTGCTGAAAATGTTCTCCCAGGTTTTGTAACTCCCCAGATCCATTCCCTCTTTGTCCTTTGCCAAATCTTCCCGCTCACGTTGGCTGAGCTCAGACTGGTCATTGCCCTCTTGGGAACTACAGGCAGCTCCTCCCACAGCACCTGCTTCCCCACCCATGGCTTGATCCATTAGTTCTTCCAGTTCATCCTTTTTCCTCCACTCTGGAAATAATTCAGCTATTTTCAAAGTCCTGAAAAGTATCTTCTGGTCTCTGAGTGCCAAAGCTGTGTCCAGACATTCTTCATTCAAGGTCTCTTTCATAATATTCTTGTGCAGGGTTGTGTCTGAATCCACGTTTGGCCAGCGGTTCCACTCCATCGAGCAGCAGACGACGCTGGCTGGACAGACCTGGAGGTGCTTCCCCAGCTTAAAGCGGGCCATGGAGAAAGGGCAGCCATAGGCTGAGTTGAGGCAGGACACCTGCTCCAAGGGGCAGAGTAATTTGTGCTCCTCCTCCTTGCACATGTGGAAGGTGGCCCCGCAGCGGAGGCGGCAGCTGATCACCATGCAGGACACGGAGACCTCAATGGGAGCGCGGCAGTGCCGGCTGAAACATCGCTCACAGTGCCTGTGTTGCCCAGGGGGAGCTTTCTGGGCCCGGTGCTGTGCGTGGCAAAGACAAAAAGACAAGAGTTATTGTCTGAAGGAATGAGGATGGCCACAGACCCTCCATGCCCATAGCTGGTTTCCACACATGAGGTGCTCACACGCACTTCTGGTGGGAATAGGCTGTGAGAAAGTGACTGCCAGCTCCGTACAGTCACGGATCACCTCTGATCCCCACGGTACAGCCTGGTAGCAGCACAGATACAGACAAGGTCTGTACTCCTTAGCTCAGGCAGCCAGGGTATGAGCTGTTTTCTGTCCCAATATTTCACCAGGCTGCTGAAATCAAGGCTGCTAGGGGCACAGTGAAGGAGCATCCCACTTCCTCAACACCGAGTAGGAAAAATGACATTCCTTTTTCCCCTCTAGATTTGGCCTAGGCCTCTTCTCATCTCCCCACAAAAGACATAATGTTGCACAAGTGAACCTCCCTTTGATCTACACCAGCAAGGTCAAGACTGAGGATTATCTTCAGGATCCCAGTGCCCAGTGTGGAAAAACAGCCTGGGTAAGAGCTAATTTCCTTGGCCTTCTTTACTCTCCTTTCCTGATTTCCCCTTACACTCCAATTGTTGGCTTACAGAACTAGAGGCTGCTCAGTCACAACTTGGAGCTACTTTCCTGGATACCTTCAACTGGTATCAGTAATTTGGCCCATACAAGACCTCCTGCAAGTAGAAACCTCCCAACTTTTGACTTCCTGCCCCTTACTATAGGAGCTGCATTCCAGCCTGGTTCTGGAATCACTGTGAATCTTTGTGGAAAGAAAAAAGCTAATGATAACAGGAACTCGAGTTTTGTTTTCAAACAGGACACAGGGTGCTTTTGTTTTTTATGTGAAAATAAGAAAAAAATTTTGACATATCTTCCCCCCCCACATTTCATGCAGTAAGAACTACCATAGGCCCAGTAGACTCTCACTTGGCTCTGAGAAAAGGCAGGTACTGGTAATAAAATAATTTAGACTTTGTTTTGTTTTTCCTAGGGTTAAAGAAAACACAGTAATGTTTACTTGATGTGTTTTCTTTTGCAAACCCAGGGTTAAGTGACATAGTCCTGAGGAGAGGTGTGCTGCAGAGGAACTGGGCTTAGGCTCAGGGGAAGAGATGCTATGTCAAGAGCTTCCTCTCTCTTTCTTGAAGGTGCTCTCTTAACCTCGTGTCTTTTACACCTTTACACCCTGGCAGAGGAAGTAATGAACAGCACTGCAGAAGAAAAGACACCTGGGAAAGGCAGTGCTTGTGGTCCCTGCACTAAATACCAACACTCACATTCGAAAATTTGATGTGCGTTAATTGCTCAACACAACTTTGTTCCATCTTTTGCAATTTTCAATGCTGATCAATACCTGCTTACACCTCCTAATGAATCAAACCCATTCCCTCTGTGCCCTGCAGAGTAAAGGAACACACCCTTGGTGGTCCCTTTACTCAGAGACAAACTTACACTCTCAAGTATAAGGCTCAGGTACCTTCACCTTTGCAGGGAAAGAGCTCAAGACAGCAATGCAGAAAATAAAACCTTGTGACTTCCCATTATAACATTCCTGCCCTGCCTTGGGAAGCACTGGCTTCTGCACAGAGGTGACACTAGGGTGCTGGCCAGGTGGCCTCAGCCACACCAAGCCCTTAAATAAATGTGGTTTGGGGTGGCACCTGTCCTGCTTTAGTCACCCCAGGACAGGCTGTTTAGTTACATCTACTTTTATGCAGCTCAGAGAAGCAGGAGATACAGATGGATTTATTTCACATTGGCGGCATCCTTGCTGCTCTCATTCTTGTAGCATTTTGCTGCAAATATAATCTCTAAAAATAGTCCCAGCCATGACTTGCATAAGGTCAGAGGAAGGCTGGGTACATTACACTGCAATAAAAACATGACTGTGTGAACAATACTTTCCACTGCAAAAGTAACTCTTGAGGAGAAATAGTTGATTAAAAAAACCCCTACATTAGAGGCATAGGCCTTATTGTTCTCCAAAACACAGAAAAGACTGATGGCAAAGTTTCTGGAGAGAAGCCTGCTTTCACATTGTTGTATGCTGAAATAAACCTCATCCAGATCATGTGTAGAGAAAGAAAATACATGCTTTGTTTATGAAAAGTGACCATATCACAGCATTCAGATGCAGAATCAGTCTTCCTCATTATTTAGGCAATTTTTAGTTTCGTGTACCTCATCTCTAACTTGTATATGCTGTTCTTTTCAGACAAAAGATATCTGTTCCTCTCTTCTCATTGTCCAATCTATGAACGTAGAGGACAGGAAGAAGGGACAGAGAGTTTCTTTCTGATATTTATCAGGGTTTGAATGCTTCTTCTATTCTGACATGCCAGTAATCAGGAGCTCTGTATTTTAATTGATAATTTAGTTGTCCCTGTGGTTTAATTGATGGTATTATTGCAAGTACACAAACCACAAACTCAAAACACTCAGCAGAAAGTTTACAAATTTTGCCTCAGGAGGTTTGATACATAACATCCAGAGGCAGGTGACACACAGATAAGTCAGGTGACAAAACATTTCTCTAAACTCGTACACTTCTTGATTCCCTGAAACTTGCCAAATTTCACAAGGTCTGGGATAGGAAACAAACAAAAAACCCCAAACGAACCAAACCAAAACCAAAAAAAAACCAAAACCCAAAAACCCCCAGAAATGATTACTTCAGTCATGTTCAAGCTACTGTGCAAAGAAAGAACGTACATTACAGTCCACAGTCTGTCCACTTTGGTAAAACTTTATTTTTAGACCATCTTGACAGCAAATCCAGTAAGCTTTAAAAATATACAGCTGCTATTTTAACTGCAGCTACGTCTGTGTCTGGAGTGGACCTGTTCAGTGATAATAACTTACAGTTTATAAACCAATTAACATTTCTTTTCAGGAGACATATATTTAATTAATTTGCAGTCAATGAGCCAAAATAATAGAAGTATTTTCTCATTTGGCATGTGCTACACATGACTGACCATTTGACAATCTAAGGTCATACACTGCACCTGAGCTCTTTGCAGAGAATCGAGGGATACCTCCCAGTTTGAAGAAACATCAAAAAGGGCCACCAGAAACCCAGATAATGACCCTTAAAGAGTGCCTCTGAGATGAGATTGCAAGTGAACATAAAACAATCTTTCTAAATTTTGCAACATGATAACAAGCTCCTAAAAAAATCTCATGAAAGTTCACATCCAAATACTGGAGCCAAGAATGCTGAAGTTATATATAATGTTACAACAGAAGGAATGTGAATACTTTTGGTGAAGTGTATAGGGCAGATAGGCAATGTTCTCTATTTCTTTTAACCCTTGTTACCTAGTATATAGGGTTTATCTCATCTTTATAACACTGAAATATTAAGGGGAACACAGTTATTAATTTTCTTACAATATAAGAATTTTCATGTCAGTATATTTACTATCTTAAATCTGATCGTGGTCACAGTAATGAATTTATCTTTGCAGTCCTAGAGGAGCACCTAAAGTTGTAAAATACTATTCTTCTATTTGGCAGATGTAGAATTAAAGGTTAGACATATGAAAATATATGGAATTAAATATGGTATTTTATACAAATATGTAAATGCCAAGCAAAAATGCTAAGCATAGAGAGGCTCAGGTTCTTATGTTTCATTTGCAGTTGCATGCCTCCTGCACAAAAACCCTGGCAGAGCCAGCTGTAGAATCACATTTTCTAGGATACCAAGTAAGTCTTTAACTAGTGATTTTCTTTTTCTTTCATGCACTGCTCTTCCTCAATCACTACTTGCTTAAGATCCTTGTCAAGAAAACAGGCTTGGGTCTCCTTTTGCTAATTAGATATTTTTATTTTTTAGAGGTGAGGACAAAATCACTATGCCATTGGAAACCACACTGTACTGCATTTGTACATGAATCCCAGGAGCCCAAGTTTTCTCAAGTTCTCTCCTTAGACACAAAAGAAAAGGCAAATCCAAGAATGCCACCACCTGGAATCATGGAGACCTCTAAATAAGTCCAACTCCACATCTCCACACCCACAGCTGGGCCAGCTACAGCTTGAGTGACCCCCTTGGCACTCAGCACAGTGGGTCACTGTCCTTCATGGCACTCCTGCTCTGCAGTTGCCATTTGGACTGACCTTGTACATACAAGTTGCCAGCCAAGGTTTAAATGAGGCAGGCAGTGAGTATGATATGGCTCAGGGCAGGTGGAAAAGGAGAATTAAAGGTGCAGGTGAAATCTTCATCAATAACACTAATAGTGAGCATAAGACCTACTTTTGAGGTAACCTTGAACAAGTTCACATGGATTTTAGGAGGGCACTTTGATTGCAGGGTAATCCTGGTGAACTTCAAATCCTTAGTATAAGACAAGAGGAGGAATAAGATTTTCTGTGAAACAATGGACTTGTTGGGTAAGTCCAACAATGGAAGGATGAAACTGTGACAATTAGGGAGCTACTGCCTCTATTTCCTACCTGAGGATTATCTGGATGAGGCTGTGGTGTTTCATGGCAATAACCACTATTTCAGGGTCACTGAACAGGTTGGAATTGCTTTATACTGAAAAAAAAATCCACAGTATAGTGCATCAGTTGGGTGAGGACTTTAATCCATGCTCCTTTCCTTTCTTCTGGAGCATGCCTGTTGCTCAGGTTCTCAGAACAGCACATCAGCTTCTCCTCAGCTCCCTATACCTGACATGCAGGACCATGGAGATCAAGAGAAGCACCATCAGGACTCCCCTTTGCCTGGAAAATCTGTGCTGCACACAGGCAGTAAAGTGGCACCAAAATTTCCTTATGCAATTTCTGTCTGGTGAAATGCATTAAAGCTGTTACAGGAGGAGCAGGGAGACGTGAGAGTAGTGAGGCAAAGGTAACACAGGGCACTGCTGGTGGGAACCCCACTAAAAGACCTGGATCAGCAATGTCTCTTGCTCCTCTCTACCTGGTGCAATGTAGCCATAGCTCATCTGAGAGAAACCCACCCAAAAATTCCAGATGCTGAAATGGTCCCCTGGGTTGGTGGCATTGTGCAGGATAGCTCAGCATCAGCATCTTGTGCTGGGCATGTTGGGGAGTGCTGTGGGAGACAGGCAGATCAGCAGGCTGTGACATGGAGCTGCTCTGCTGCTCCTCGGACACGTCAGGGGTCCCTGTGCTGTCCTTGGTAGACACAGTCAAGCAAACTTTCACTTAGCATTGGTAGCTAGGAAATGGGTTTGGTCTTGGTTTGAGTTCAACAAGTGCTTTAAAATAATAGGTCCAGTTTTGCTGCAGTTTGAGGAAAGAAAAAGGGAAGCTAATGGTCCAAACGATGTTTTTTTCTCTTTGGGCTCAGGTTCTATTTTATGCTCTGGTAACATCTCATTAACATACTTGTCTGAAAGGTGCCCACTGCAAAGAATGTCAGAGCTATTGGTTAAGATCTAAGTCATAAAATAAAAATAAAAGAGATAATGAATAAAAATTGCTAAGCAGTCACAAGACTAAATGGTACAGTAGTACCTTTAACTCTTGTAATTCTTACTTCATCATTCATTCAGCCTACATTGCCAACATAAAGTTTGCAGTCTCAATCTACAAAACTAATTTAAAGTATAAGCACTTTTGCCATGAGATTGCTCTTGCCTCTCCTCTGACCCTTACTGTACCTCCTTGTCTTCTCTGAGTTTCCTGAAAATAACAGAAATTGAATTTTTGATTTTCATCTGATCTGCTGCTGCAGCTCCCATCTTACAATCAGCATCTTAGTTTTTTAAAATCTTGCATACAGTGCTGCAAACTACAGCTAATTCACTGAATATATTATGGAGGGGTTTTTTTTAGAGTAGTATGTCACAGAAGTGCTCACAGTTACCAGCTGCCTCTGTTTTAGAGTGTCATTTAAGACATCTCATGATTATTCTATTTCATCTTAATTACTAAAGCTGTTTTGAAGATGTCTTGATTTTAATAGCTTGCTACAGTAACCATTACATTGCATCAAGGTTTGCCCAAAAAACCCCTCTAACTCTATTTCCAAAGCCTTACCTTGATCATAGAGTCACTGTGCATGTACCAAACACTTCTCTCCTGGTTGTGCTCAGCTGGGCTGAAGGGAGGTGGGTGAGGGAGAACTGCAAGCAAAGAAAGAGAAGAGAACAGAAGGACATGGAGCAAGCCCAGGCAGAAACATCAAGTAGTTTTGGGATGTTAAAAATAAAACCTGTGCATGTGATCACGTAGCTCAGCTTACAGAGCTGTCTCTTCCACTGTATTTGTTAACTCTGTCACTCCTGGAGTGATACTTCACGGATAAGTGGAGAGGCACAACCAGTAGTACTCCGTGGCCCCTGCATGAGAAGAAAAGATCACACCCCTTCCCCAGCCCTATATCAGTTCCCTGCTTTGCCCTTTACAACTTAACTCCCCTTGGTGCCCGCATCAGTTTGTGGTTTCTGCAGTGGGAATTGTCACTCAGTTCCTATTGTCAGTGGATGCAGCAGCTGGCACAGACAGCAATGGTGGTTTTCTGATCTGTCCAGGCAGGGTGGACATAAGGAGAGGAGAGTGGGAATGGTCCAGACTTGAGCAGCTGGGCAAAGGTGCCTGCCCTCCTCCTGGGGACCCCCAGGAGATTCCCAAACTTCAGTCCCTCCACTGAACAGTGCAAAGGTCCCACCAGCCACCAAGAGTAAGCCTGAGGGTGCAGCTCCCAGCAGCACCCTTCCTCAGCCAAACCTGGCCAAGCAAAGGAGCAAAGGAGAGCAGTCATGTTTTACTGCAGGCACGGACCCATGAAAGCATTTCAGGGTGACTTCCATGGTGAGCACTTCATACTGATGGTGAGTATGGACAGGTCATCCATGCCAGTGAGGTTCAGGGGTGCAGATGGGGCAGGCACTGCTTCTCCCTGGTGGGTGCCCACCCCATCTGGCTGCAGACATCCCTTGTGACCCTGCTGCCGTTTGCTGCCACCTCTCACCGCCTCGGAAACACAGAACAACTCTTTTGGCTGCGGTGGCTTTGAGATCCTAAATCATGATGTACTTGCTACTTTGCCTTATCTTTCTCTTTCCCTATCTGTGAGTCCCCAGTGACTCTCATGGCTTGAAACATTGCAGGCAACTGTTTTCATTTTTAGGGCAGAACAAAATGTCAGTGGGTGACAACCAAGGCTTGCTGGTGCCAATCACAATTTAGTAGAGCTAAATATGGTCAGCAGTCTGGCTCCATGGCCTTTTTTAGAAAGGGCTGTATTATCGTGATACCATTTTCTGGCATCCCATTGCACTGGGGAAAACAAGAGCCAGGGGTATTTTGCCTAAACGCGAATTTAACCCAAACACAGCATGATGGCTGATCTGTTAACCCTGTCCACTTCCACTCTTCCTCCCCCAGCTCGGGGTCATTCATCAGCCTTTAATGTTGTTGTCATCTTTTCAGGATGTGTTTAAAAACATGCTGAGGGTGTGCCTTGCTTTTGCATGAAGATAAATTCTTCTCAAAATTGTGTATTTGTTTAAGAGTAAATTCCCTCCAGCTGAATTAACTCAGATTACAAAAACACTCAGGGCTTCAGAAGTTGTTGTCAGAAATGAAGCTACTTTCTCTATTAATTTTACCAGCACCTGATGTCAGCCTGGTCTCAGACATCTCTGCTTTCAGACAGTTGGAACTCTGGTGGTGCTTTTTGCTGTTTCCATGCCTTGCTCCATGACCACACAGACCCCGACACCCTGGACCTGCCTCTCTCTCTCTGGTATGCTGCCTCACAGCCTCACCCCACACAAGGCTCCAAGTTTTGCAAATCCTTGCCTGCAGGTGATGACTGTGATCCAGAAAGGTGTCATCTGTGGTGGCTGTTAAGGGCAGGTTATCACAAGACATGCAGAATGAACATAGTTCACCATGCCTGAAAATATGTACTTGGTGGGGAGAAGAGAGCAGAAGAACAGAGAGACAAGAAACAGGAGTTCATCCTTGTATGTGCGTTGCATTAGCTCAGCTGCACCTGAAACCAGACTTTTATCAAAACCAGGAGAACCTGAAGATCTCTGCTGCCACCCAGAACTGTGCTAATTTGATTCAAGGTATATCAGGAATGCCAACCAATACTGTAACCAGACCTCCTGCTGCATTACAGATGTACTTAGGCAGGGTGCAAGAAACGTGAAATCCCTGAAAGAGAAGTGGAACTGTTATTTATTTTTTTATTTTTTGGTCCAAGTGCTTTGGGAGAAAGCTGTTGCCTGTCTGCTTTGATCTATCTTATCTCAGTTCAATGGGTAGAAATGCTGTGCTTCTATATGAAGCCCTATGAAATATACCAATGTATGTAAGTACACAAATAAATGTATCTATCGACGTGGCAAACTTGTCTGACATCTGGTAGCCTGAGAGAGGTGAGGCTGCTGCAGCCCCAGGCCCATGTCCAAGCAATAGCCAGACAGAGTTTGTATTCTCAATAGGCACACGCACAAATTCACATATGCACCAATTAAGCAAATACACGTGGACACAGATTACACATCCATCCACACAGAGCACTCCCACACAGCACTGGCAGCCTCATCCCACGCCCTGCTCCAGCTGGGCAGGACAGAGATCTCTGTACATCTGTGTATTTATAGAAGTATTTACACACATGTACAGTGTGTCTCCTTCCAGCAGCTGCCCCTCAGTCCCAACCTCTCCAGCCCTGCAGTAGCCAACTCCCTGTGGTGCTGTGGCCACAAGCTCCTCACGCAGGGCAAAGTGCAAAAGGAGGCTGCACTGATCAGCTGCAGGACATGGACAAATCATCACAGACCATTTACACATGACTGGCCCTTTTTATTCCTGCATGCTATATTTGTTTCTCTATGTGACCAAGCTCACCCCTGCTCCTGCCCTAATCCCTGCCTGAGAAGTCCTGTGCAACCCCCAAATGCTCTTCCCCTACATCTAGTCCTGTGTCCCACACCCCTGAACACAGCTACACCCCCAATCCTAAAGGTGCTCTGGGGCTGAGGCTCCCCTGGGACGGTGCTGGACAGGGTGTTCCTTTCTCTGAGTCTTTAATTTGGGTTCCCACCTGCCTTTGTGCCCCTGTGCCCCTCGAAATGGGCCTTTAGTGGGCTGATGGCTCCTGGGATGGGCCTGGAAGGAGCCTGGCAGGTGCTGCTTGGGCTCCCCCTCCTGCCATCATCACCCTGTGCTCCTCCGTGGGTGTGCGGGCCCGCTGGTGCCACACAATCTCCTGTACGCGTCTGTCGCACCGAGACCGACCAGCAGCTGTCAGTGCTGGCTCTCCGGCCCGCGGCCGCCGCTCTGTCCGTGCCCGCCGCGGCATCTCCCGTGGCACCGCCAAATGGCTCCGCCGCTTGCCGCACCGCAGTGGCGCGGTCCGCGGTGACACCGAGGCCACCGCTACGGGACCTGCATTAATTAAAGTGGAAACATCAGCCCGCTGCACTATCCTGGGCCGTGACAGCCGCGGGAGGATCCCTGCTCCTTTCAGCGCTTCCCGGCACGGAGCTCCCTGGCGGCGGCGCTGGCGGGCGGCGTGTTGGGGCCTAACACCGCGGTGACATTGGCGGCTGCTGCGCCATCGCCATCGCCGCCACCGCCTCCGTGTCCCAGCAGACGACCTCCCCGGCCGGCTGCCGCCGCCCCTCAGGCGGGGAAGGGACGCGGCACCTCCTCCCCGCTCCCCAAACCCTGCCGGGCGCGGCGCCGACGCCCGTCGCACTACAACTCCCGGCGTGCC
>VWZP01011619.1:0-13206 GCA_013396995.1 Dicaeum eximium | reverse complement strand
AATAAATAATATTTTTTAAAAAAGGCAGAAGATGGTGTTGAAGTGCTGGGCTGTAGCTGTGGGTGCAGCCTGGTGAGGATGAGCAAAGTGTTTGGCTTTGGAACAGGAGAGCTCAGCCCACAGCAGCCAGATTTTACAGTTATGGTTTTGTTTCTGTTCTTCTCAGCATGTGGGGAAAAACCCCTATGTTTTTGTAGTGTTTCTGGAGAACGAGGTTAAATTCTTTCAGGACAAGTTCATTGTATTGACCTGGAAAGAAAAAAAAAAAGTCACATTCGCTGTGTTTGCCACTGAGGGTGGAAGGTTTACATCAGCTGCTGTTCAAATAAACTTAAGTGCTTTGGACTTGGTTTTTTGGACCATACACAGCAATTGTGAGGCGAGGCTTTTATTGGCAATTACATGTTTGCTTTTCCTTCACAATGTTACTTATGCACCAACAGTCCTTTGATTTAAGAGACCAGTTATTGGGCAGAGACTTTTACAAATATCTCCTCACGTTATCCTGTGAGGTGTCCATCACCCATCCCTGAGCTGCTAAGCTTCATTTTCTAAGAGGGGATTTTAATGAATTTATATTTTGTGCCTATTTCTAAGAACACTGTTACTTTAGTGCTACATCTTATAAAATACAAAAATATTGAATTATTACTGCTGCTCAGGAAATCTGGAATTCATTGCATATTTAGAGGAATACTCTGATATTTCACGCTTAGTTGATGATTAGGCTTTGCTTCAGAAATAATTGGAAATTCCTCAAATAATACTTGTTCTTAGAATTAGGTAAGAGTGGGTACTCTTTGTCCTGAAGGAGGGAGAAACTGATAGTGTTCAATATTTGTCCAGCTGTCTTTCTACTCCTCCCATAAGTACTTAAACCATATGTAAATAATCACAGTCCATTTTACATCGTTTTAATTAAAGCCATCTCTGCCTCCTCTGTAATTTCTCTTGGGAAAAACACCTATAACAAAAGTTTATGTGACATGTTTGGCATGAATAAACCATCAGGTTTTACTCACTTTTTAAACCTTTTTATTTAACTTTTAAAAACGCTTGGGAGAAAAACAGATTGTTCAAGAAAGGATGGTTTAAGGAAAAGCCTCATCAAGGTCACGGCCTTTTCCTGTGTTCACTTTCTATTTTTCATAGTCGTCTGTTACTTAAAATACCTTCAGGTTGGGGTTGTTCTGGAGTTTATTTGGAATGCTTGATGACAACTTCAGAGGGAATATTTGCAATATTTGGGGAGAGTGTCAGCAGCTGATAATGCAGGAGCAGGAGTTCAGGCTGAACCTGGGAGCTGCTGGCTGGAACACACCCTGCACTTTCACATACCTGAAAAGCTGAATAACCATTTTCTCATTTTCTTTCTCCAAACTGTACAGCTGAGGCTGCTGCCCTCCTCTGCACTGGAGCTCTCTCAGGAGCCTGTAGGTTTGGTACTTTTGGGGAAAGTAGAGGATAAACCCACTAATTTTGTTTCTAATTCCTTTGGCATGCATAACGTTCAGAGGATAAGGAGGGAAGGATGCCTTTTAAACTGGATCATTTGTTTTGGTCTTAAGGGCAACAAGCTATTTTTAGAGCTTTGCCTGTGGTGTGAGTGAACTGAGGTGTTTTGAAGTTCAGTCCAACAGGAATAAGGATTGTTTTACCAGCAAATGTGAACAACTTTGTTTTGTAAGTTGAAATCAGTGTTTAGTTACTCTGTCCCCGTTTTTTTGTGGCTCACAGTTGTGAGAAGATTCAGGACATAGATAGCAAGCCAGGCTGCTGAAACAAATGCTGAAAGGGCTTTGGAGATGCATTTTGCTTTTTTTCACATGGATTGCTGAAAATAACTTGGCTTTTCATGTTACAGAATATGGATTGTTTTACATAACTTGCTGATGAGCTCATCAGTGTTCAACAGCACGAACGAATAAACCCAACTCAGATGCAGCATCAACCTCAATTAAACCTTTCATTAGCAAATTCCATACACATCCATTTCCTACATTTTTGGGGACAAACTCCTTAAGAGGTATCAATAAAACAAAATTATAAAAGGCAAATGCTGAAGCTTTCTGGTGAAGCTAAGCTGATTTTCTGTGTGCAGAGGGATGAAGTCCTTGGCTGCGACCAGGAGGGGCCAGTGGGCTGCAGCCCAAGTGCTCTCCTCAGATGAAACCAGGACATCTTCCTCCTTCCTCTTCCTCACCCATGCACTGAGATTCCCAGATGATGCTTTATAGATAAATTTACTACCAACCTTTTGAAAGTTAGCACACTGAGTGCTGTATTGATTAGGGTATTGAGTGCTTTGCTCTGTCCACCTTTAACCCCTTAGATTTTCCAAGATGTGCAGGTAAAGGCTTAAAAAAAACAAGTAATTATTGCTAATGAAACCTTCATAAGGGAGTAACCTTCAGCTGAACAAGGCACTTCAACATCAACACAGGGCATTACACTCACCCTTGTTCTACTGAGAATATCCAAGCCTTGAATGAATCAAGGTTGCTGGATGTAATAGCAGAAGTCTGCAGTCTTGGTTTGGATTTGGATCAAAATTTGGATTTGGTACTTTGATGGACGTGGAAGGAACTCTGAGTAGAGCTGTGATTTCAAAAGCACACACTGTAGAAAAATGAAAACCAGGAGAAAAGCCTTTGTCAGGCGAGATGCTTTCCTCAGTTCTTTATGGATGCCAGCATGGCATCCCTTTAAAAAACCCAAAAAATGGAAATGCAGATGAAAAATTCCTTCAGGCTCCAGGAATAATGTCTGGAGTTGCAGCTGGGAGCCAGTCCCATTGTTTTCACTTCTGCCTGGTGTTTCTTCTGCTCATTAATGATCAGCCCTCTCCCAGCCCAGGGAGCTTCAAAGGTCCTCAAAAGACACTGGCTTTTTCCTTGTTTTGGATGGGAGGTGGGTAGGTAGGGCTGCTTGCTGCCAAGACTTCAGTTTCTCAGCTGGCAAGTCCCAAATGCAGGGTGTTTTTCTGTGAATTTGAGTATCTGAAATATTCCTTGGTCATAATCTTGGGGCTTTCACATCCTCTCACCTTCCTCTGAGTTTTAGCATACAAAGCCTGTCTTGCAGCTCTGAAAATTCATCCAAGCTTGAGTTTGGCTGTGAGCTGCCTGCTTGTATTGATCCCTTGCTCACCAATGATTTAAAAACAAGTCCATTTACTTAAAAACAAGTCCAGTTGTTGTCATCTGACAGAGGCAATTGATTTGTGTGAGAGGCAATTGATTTGTGAGGTTGTTCCCTGCTTCTTTAAACTCCTTTTTCTATTTCAAAGGAAAACAGTCTGGATTTATGGGTACTGTCATTAATGGAAGGAAAATACATCTAGAATTCATGTAAAGCTCACTTTGAAGGATAAAAAGCAAGTGTCACACGAGCATTTATGCAAACATTAAAGCATCACCAATATAGGTAGCATCATCTCAAACCTTTGCAGTTTCTTTTTTCTTTCAAGAAGGAACTACAATGATATTTTTGGAAATTGGATTATAGACTAGACACATTGAGCAAGATAAAATCCACATACAACCTGCTTCTCTGTAAAGCTTATGCAACAGGTTTGCAGCCTTGCACAAACTGTTCCCCTGCTGAATGTGATACAGCTTTGTCCAACAGGAGTCTTATGTCATCTCTGCAATTTTTCCAGCAGAGCTGGGTAATCCATGAACAGAACAGTTAAGGGCATTAGAGGCTAAATGGGAGACTAATGACTACTGATGGATTAGGGAATTTCAGGTTGTGAAGCTCTCAGCGTGCTCCTTGCCCTGTGAACTGGCATCTCTTTCAAATAACCAGCCTGGTTGGGCATTAAAGGAAAAGCTTTGCAAGAACTTCCTTGCTGCATTCACATTATTGAATTGGGGATGTTTGCTTTCTTGTGCAGACCACACAGATACTGCAGAACATAAAATTCTGGTAATAAACCCAGTCCTTGGTTAGAGATTTAAAATACATGGTTGTCTTACTGTTCTCCTCATATGAGTGGGGTGTGTTGCACAGCCTTCCTGTGCTTTTCCTAAGCACTCCAGGCACATGTCAGGGAAATTTAAACAACTCTTTGGGATGTGGAAGAGGAAACTTCCAAGCAGCAGGTGAGAAGGATCTCAGACATTGCCATGGCTCAGTCAGAAGTGGCTTCCTTTTCCAGGAAGGGCCATCAGAAGGAGCCTCTGCTCCCCAGCCAGGTGAGCTGGTGTTTTACCACGGGGAGCCAAGCCCCTGAAAGGTCTGATTGTGTTTCAGGCTTTTTCTGATAACAAACCTTCCAAATCATGCTAAGGTATTGAAGCATATTTCTGAGACAGGTTTTGTTTAAAGGCTGCTTCAGGGGCTTTGCTTGGGGTTTTTCTTAAGGGAGAAAAACAACCCAGCAACTCTGTTTTGCCTTTCATAGCTGAAAACTAAGAGGACAGTGATTAGAGCTTTTACCTAAGACCAAAAAAATTAGGAAAGCTGCTTTCCTGGCCCTTTTATCTAATAGCAATAAATCTCATTGAGCTGAGTGCATCTGTCCATATGGATGTGGCTATTCTGAGACTGAAGAACTTTACACAGTGCTGCTGGTGCTTCAGACCTAGGTGCCAGGTTCTTTTTGCTCCTGCAGTAGCTATGTTCTGGTGGGTGAATCTGTAGACATCAAATAAAACATCAAATGCCAGCCCCTCATTATAGTTAGATCAGCTGGAGGAAAGGTATGGTGATTCATTTTTCAATGAAAAGAAAATGGCTTCAAATGTTCTAGTTCTAGTAATACAGTCTCTATTCAATGTGTTTTCTTTTGAAAGTGTAATCCCAGTTTTAACCACTGTGGTTTTTTTTATTTGAATTTATTTCCAGCATGAGTATCCATCCCAGGTTATTATTTTAACACGCTTAAAACTGTTGTTTAAAAAGGAAAAGTAGGTAGCTTGGAGTTTAATGCAGCCAGGTCAGTAAATAAGAATAATTTTTCAGCATTTCTATCCCTCCATCCTCCCCATCCACAGCTCCTGAAGGGGATCTCTAATTTTGGTTGTCCCTTAGAGATGAGGTTATCCCAAGTCACTACACCCATTTTAAAGGGGTGAGGGGATGGTCCCCACAGCTGTTACAGTCTTCATCCTGATCATGAAGGATCCAAAGAGCAGTATCCAATTCCTGGAAGCTTTAGAGCTTCGTTTTTCATTTTGACTAATTGTTTTCTGGCAATAATGAGCAGTGATGACTTCACAAAGCACGCTCTCCTGGCATTGAGAGCATTAATGACTCACCACAGCTTTAGCAGCAGTTAAAAATATGTTTTTCCACACTTTTGAACAAGTCCTGGTAGTTTCACAAAGGAAGTGTAATGTGTGGTGGGAGTGAGAGGAGATGGATTTCCTTATCATTTTCTATTCATGACCATTTTGAGGCACAGAATCCAAGGCAACCAAAAAGGAGCAAGAAGAGAGGGGTTGTGTTAGAGGTCTGGTCCAGATGAGAAATATTGTCTGGGGTGGGTGTTTCTGACATGGCCAGTGACCCTCTTGCCTCCTCCTTAACTCCTCTGCAGAGATGCAGTGCAAGGACCACTTCATGTTTTTGAGGGTCGTCTGCAGTGGGAGCACTAAAATTAGTGCCCTGTTCGGGAAGATTTTGGCTTTTTTGGAGATTTCATGATGGAAATTTCATCAGACACGTTCTTGAAGAGCAGCTCTGGAGGGCAGTGGAGGGAGGGGAGTACATTCTCCACCTGGGATAACCCCTGGGAGAGGTTTCCAGCAAGGGAAATCCCTCAGGGCTCCTCTCAAGTGCTTCACAGGCAGCTCCATTCTCATCCCTGCTTGGATTTTCTTGTGAGGGTGAGGGGTGCAGGGCCCCTCTCTGTGAGAGCTGGGCTGGGGATTGACCCCTGACTCTTTCCAGCCCCAGGTCTGTGCCTGGCAAGATGTTGTGGCAGGAAAAACGCAGTGAGGTTCAGAAACAAAAATCCAAATCTGATGTTGTCCATCCCTATTTCGTTGTTAAAATTCAGCCTGAAAATTGTGTTAATCCCTTTGCAGTAGCACAGGGTTCTGAGAGTGGATTCTGGAAAGCAGCTCTGGGATGTTTTTCAGCCAGGGTATGTTGTTCTGGTTTTATAGCACACCAAAGATGTATTTCATTTCTTTGTGTGATTGTCTGGCTTTTTAAAAAGGTATAGTGGAAGTTGCTGTTTTTAAAGTTACTCTTTTCTTGTTTCTTTTTTGGTGCAGGGGGTGCTGGTGGTGCCTCCCCTGCTCTGCTGCCACACAACCACAAAAATCCCAAACCACAACCAAACTCTGCCACTGCATTGCTTTGAAATGAGGAGCTGAGGTCTGTGATGTCAATCCAAGGTGTTTTATCAGCATTTAATTACAGCCCTTTGTTAAGTGGCTGCATACAGAAGTGGTACAAACCCATAAAATGGTAATGCTGAGTTCTCTTCAAGAGCTTGTTTATTTGGGATCCAATCAAAGGAGGTCAGAAATGCCAACTTCTCTCCCTGGTTGTTTCAGGAGCTCCACAGCACCAATACCTTTTCCATAACTCAGGCTGATATTTCAGAAATATCTTCACATGTCTGCAGCTTGCTTCCAGAAGTGTTAATTGGGCTTGTGGGATGAAAGGCCATTCCAAATGTAAAACTCTTTATCTCAGGGTAATCCTTTTCTCCAAGGAAATTCAGGCACATTTTACAACATCCAGCTCTGTATTCCCAAGCCTGCAGCAGAGCAGAGTGAATGCAGGGAACCCAGCATGCCACCTTTTTTTCCTAGAACCTCTTAGCTGTTTATCAAGCTTGGTTTTCAATTTCTGAGCAGATTTGGCCCTTCTGAAAATGAAACTCCACTTGTGGCATTGCCTCAGGCAGGTCCTGGGCTCTGGGGAGTTAATCCCAGCAGTTCTGTGGTGGATACAGACAGCAGCTAAATCACCTGAGCCCAGCTTTGCTAATTAATGTATGATTTTAAAAAAAAATCTCCAGGAGGGGGATGAAATGATGCTTTGGAGAAGCAGACATTTGGGATTTGTAAAAAACCCCTTGAGCTCTGTGTGTTATAAAGGCTTGAGAAGGAAGGGAAAACCAGAGTGCAAGTGTTGGCTGGTCAGTGAAAATCCCTGTTGGGCATTAAGCAGGGAGTCAGATAAAAGCAAAGCTTAAAGAATGGGAGGAAATAAACCTGAAAATTGAATTATTTATTGCTGCTGCAAAACATGAGCTAACTCCTGTCTCCTAACCTTAAAGAAAGATGTCATGGACATGGAAAGAGGTAATAGGCATTAGCAGGGTTAGGAGAGACATGAAAATCCTGCAGGGAAGGCAGGCAGACATTCCCTGTTCTCATGGCATTTTTACCTTTATATGCAGGCCCCTTTGTTCCTCCTAGCCCTCAATATAATCCAAATCTTCCCATACAGTTTCCACTCCCTCCCAGCCCTTGCACAGGTAAGGGCCTGGCTTCCCAGGAGGCAGGGGGTTTGAAAAGCAAGATATTTAATCCAAACCCAGCTATTTTTATCACAGTGCTGCACAGTTAGTCCTGGCTTTGTTAGCACCTTCTGGTCAAGAGGGCAGCAGCAAGAACAGCCATCAGTGCAAACCCCTGGGCTTGCCAGGATCAAAAATCCTGGGCAGGAAGGAAAGAGAAAGAAGAAGAGAAGAAGCACATGGATTTTAGGGACACAGGCCCACTGACAGATTTTAGTTCCACTTCAGGACAGCTGTCCAAAACCAGGCAGCAGCATTTGGCATGGCACATCCCCCTCCCCTTCCCTGCTCCCTTGGCAGGGTGGCTCTGAGCTGGGTGATACTGTGGGTGCAGGCCAAAAAAGAGAGGTTGCTGTTGTGGAGAATTAAAAAAAATAAATAAATAAAAGGGATTTATCCTCTGCTTCAAAGGCACAGAAAGCTAAATGAGCCATTCACATCATCTCCATTTTCCTCAGGACAAGTGGTTAAGGTATTTTATATTTCATTGCCTTCTTCTCCCCTTGTTCAGGATGAGAAAAAGAAAGAAACAGCTAATTAAATATCTGATGTGGAAGAGCTGAAGCCTTTCTTTGTGCAGGGGTATCTCTGATTCTCATGTGTTTATTTTCCTATTCAGTTTTCATATGCTGAGTGGATTGCTTATTAATTGTTAAATGACTGCTGTGCAATTCAGTTATGGAAATGATTTCTACTTCAGCACCACTTGCCCTTGAATTGAGAATGGGAGGTCAACCAAAATTAGATAACTTCTCTTCAAACCATTTATCTTTCTGGACAAAAATAGGGTTCAACATGATGCCTGTCAAGAGCACTGTGAAGTTCCAACCTTAAAAGAATCCTTGTGGCTGAGCTGGTTTGGAGATCATACTGAGAATTGCTGTCCTGATGAGACCTTTAAACAGATTAATCCAGGTGTGGTGGTGACTGCAGTGCAGAGCTGGGCTCCTGCTGCCCACATTCATTTCTGGAATGAATTGAGAAATCACAGATGGAGCAAAACAAAGCTGTAATTGGAACTGAGGCTCTGAGGAGAGCTGTGTGGGCAGAGCAGGCAGTCCCTTGGCTTGGCAGAAATGTCCTCCCACTCTCATCTCTTCAAGGTTGCACCTCCAGCTTCAGCTTCCACTGGGAGCCTTTGCTTTTCACCTTACACAAGAAAAGAGGCTGGGGGAAAGAAAAAAAAAAAAAGGAGTTATGTATTATGCAGCAAATAATACCAAGGACATATTCTGTGGTTAAAAAAAAAAAAAAGGCAAATAAAAATGCAAATCTGGAGCTTTTCCTTTATTTTCAGAAGAGAGCTGTATTCCTCTGGTGTGTCCCTGCTGATATTTCTGTGCATTTGCTCCGAAGGTCACTGAGGTCAGTGCAGAGATTCTCAGTGTCTCAGCAGCCTTTGCAGGAGCTGCTGCTGTGCTGCCAAATCCCAGGGTGATGCCTGTCCCCAGGCTCTGCAGGGGCTGGCAGCCAGGCTGGGCTCTGAACACGTGCCTGCCCCCTGTGCTGGGGGAGGAGAAAAAATACCAACAGTTATTTAAACGAGGGTTTTTTTGTTGTTGTTGTTGTTTTTTTTTTTTCCCCCCTTGATTTGGTTGTTTTGCCCCCTTGTAAATTCACACACTCAAATTGCAGCAAAGAAACAAATATAGTTATTTTGGTCCCACTGAGGATACCTGCTTGCAGTGGCCACAGAACTCTGAGCAGATTCTGTTGTCCTGATAAGTTCTATTTCCAGATCATCAGAAAGGTTGTGGATAAATGCCATAAAAGCAGCAAAAATAAAAAGCCTGTTTGGTCTGACTGCTTTGTCTTGTTAAATATTTTAAGAAGGAAAGCCCAGCTGAACAGATGCTGGACTGCAGGCAGATTTGCAAGCCCTTGGTACCCTGTTGATGAATTTTTAGATGAGCAGTTCTGCCCAAATGGCAGTGACTTTTCAGCACCCATTTCAGGGTGTATTTGCTTGTAATCCCAGATGTGTGGGATCAGTGGGACAGGGACAGGGTTGGTGTTCCTGGCAGGAGATGGGGATGCTGCTGGTGCTGTGCTTGCCTGTCTGTCTGCCCCTTGTGCCCTCCCTTCCCTGCTGGTGAAATGCCCTGGGTGGAGCCAGTGGAGCCTTAAAAACACCAACAAACACAACAGGGCACAAGGAAACAAGGCAGAAAAATGCAGCTGGTCAGTGAGGAAGGGCATTGTCCCCCTGAGGTCCCCTGCAGAGGACCTGGGGAGGAGAGCAGCTCACCTTGCAGTGGTTCCACCCTGAGAGTGCAGGGCTGGCACAGCAGGCAGGGTTTGGATCAGTGAGGATGGAGCTGATGCCCTGCCAGAAATGCAGGTTTTAAATAGTTTTTATATAGTTTATATGAAAAGTTTAAATAGTTTTTCGTTTTATAGTTAATAGTTTTGTAGTTTAAATAGTTTTTATATAGTTTTCCATGTAATATATTGTTGTGTATAAACTACATATATACATATATTCTTAAATAGTTACATATAGGTTTTATTTTAAATTTAGTTTTTTTAATACAGGTTTTGTTTCAAATCTTACAGTGATACAAGGGTAATTTAATATTTTTATTTTTATGCTGGCTTTATGTGCTTCTGGGTCCAGTTTGGTGAAACTTGCAGGTATCACTGTCTTTTTTTTTTTTTCTTTTAAAACCTCTTCATGCCTTTCTTAGTTCATGATTTTAGCTCTGTTCACACCTTTGTTTAAATAGCAGCTGGCTCAAGACCCAACCAGAGTTGCACACCAGGTCTCCAAGCTGGTGTCATTAGGCTAAGCAGGTTAATTGATTTATTTGAAATGCCATCACACCTATTTACCTCAAGCCAGTCCAGCAGCAGAGGAGCAACGCTCCTGTTGAAGATTAAACAATTAAACATTCCACACTCACTGTTTTGGGGTCTGAAAGAGCTGGAGCTCAGCTGTGCTTTGGGAGATGCTGGAATTGCAAGGGAAACTTTTTTTTTTGTGCTTTCTTTGACAAACCGGTGTCTGCAGGTGCCTTTGGCTGGGACTCCCTGAATTTAGTGGCCACCTCCTTCCATGGCAGGCTGGATCCTGCCCCAGACTGCTTTGCCCATGTCCAAGATCAAGACTATAAGGGGAAAAAATACTTTGGAGGTTTCTCCTTAAATACCTTTTTTTTTTTTTTTCCTAATAGGAAGCGCTGTAATGGGTTTTTGGGTTTTTTTGAGGAAAAAACCAAAACTTGGAAATAGTAAGCTCAAGGTAACTGCAAGGTTAGAAAGGTGCCCTCATGAGAAAGAATTGCCTTAAAAATTTAGGATACTCTGAGCACCTCAAGGCAGAGTTTTTGTCCAACAGCTCAGTTCCAAGAGGATTTAGCCTAACCTGAGCACGTTCCAGAGGGGAGAGGCAGCATTAACCAGAGTCTGAGGGAGAAATAAGGGGTTTTCTGTTCTGTGAAGCTGCTGTGACTGCAGCAGGTGTTGTGGGGTAGCTCAGGTAGCTGAAGATGTTGTGAAAAGGTGTTGGAGGAACCAGGTGAGCATAAGGTCAAAAACCAGAAACAGGTTTTTCTAAAAATCAAAAAGAGAGGAATGGGAATGTTTACAGAAACCAATGAAAGTTAATATCAGCAGTCTGAAAACAGCAGAGCCATATAGGAAGAGGCTTTCATAAAAGTATTGTCCTTTTTCCTTGTTGATTATGAAGAATCATGTTATTCTTGTTGGCTCTTTAGTGTGAAATGTATAAAAGCTACGGAGCACGCTGCCTTCTGGTTATTTACACTGATTAAATGATGGTTTGGCTTTGCTTTTCTTCAACACCTCCTGAAAAGAAAGCTGCACCTCCAAAAGGCACAGGGAGCAGCAGGTGAAAGCTGCATCCATAAATGCTCATTTTTCATGTAGGGAATAAAATGAGAGGTAGGCTGTTTTCAGGAGGCTGATAATGTAAAAGGAATGACATTACATTTGCTGTGCAGTGTCAGGGACCTACTTTTATCCTTTGGGATTGTTCCATTTTCTGCAATCCTTAATCTGCTTAATCTGTGATATTACAGGCTTGATGTTACATTAAAAATATGAAAAAATCTGCTATCGAGTTAACTTTTTTTTTTAAGGGGATGTAATAATAATTTGCTTAAGAGGTTCCTGGTTCATGTAATACCAAAATAATGGAGAATTAAAAGGCACTCGCAGTTACAAATATTTGTGCTTTATTTCATACAGTATTATGGAAATGAACTGCACTTTACATCAGAGTTTTTGAAGGGCATGATTGTAGATATGTAGCAAAAATAGCTCGAGATTGAATTAAAAATAATGAACTTGGTATTGTCAGAAATGTGGGAGTATGAAATCAATGGATTGCAATCCATTGCGTTTTTTGTGGAATTATCTAGATTTTGCTGTCATTGTCATATGCCCCAGTATATCTTGCAGAATATTAATGAATATAAAAATAACTCCAGAAGTTTGCAGTGGGATCACAATTGATGCAATGTGATAGAGGAATCGAGGCAGCATCTCACACTTCCAGCATTCTGCAGTGGTTTGGGGCAACTTTCTGTGGCTTTATTTTCTTTTTACCATTTACCAGATGTTCCTAAGACAAGACTCTAAATGATTCTGTGATTGATTTTCCTGCTGAAACACAATTGCACTCGTGACTTGGGATAATATTTACAGGGTAGTCCCTGCAGGTGTTTTATTAGAACAATATTTACATGGAATTAGCAAATTTGGAGGAAGTGTGGGAGTTGACATTACCAGATAAACCAGACTTTTTGGCAACAGCAGGTTCTACCTAAACCCATGCATGCATTTTCTTTTACCCCAGAGAGGTAATCTCCTAAACCTTGTTTGCAAAATCGGACCAAAAATAAATCAAAAATCAAATAAATCAAAATAAATTGGACCAAAATAATACCAGCAGTGGATTTATTCTGAAATGGGTGTTTTGTCTTTGTGTTTAATGAATCCTTGGGACCAAGCTGACATTTCTTTCTGCCCGTGGGTGGTGCTGGGGGAGCTGATGTGCTGTGAATTCCCTCTGTGCTGGCTCCTTGTTTTATTTATTTATCCCCCAGCAGCTTTTGTGTTTGCAGCCTGATTTGCTGGAAATGGGAACAGTCAGATACTCACCTCTGCTAACACATCTCTGGTTTGCCCAGCTTTGATAGGGGCCAAGCCCAACATGTCCAAAAAGGCGGCGATTCTCAGCTCTCCTGCTTTTTTCTTGGAATTCCGACTTCTTTTTTTGTCTCTGTCCAGCAAAAAAAAAAAAAATCGTGGAGGCTGAAAATTAATGTGGGTTCTTAATCACAATGAAAGGTACCAGGATGCTTTGAGAGCTAGTTTTGGTGCTGTTACAGGTTGGGTTTTTATATTTGCAAGGAGATGCTAAATCTTTAAAACACCCTCCTCTAAGGCCAAACCTGAAATGATAGAAGAGAAGAAAATCCCTTGCAGAGCAGTGCAATGGCATCTGCAGAGCTGCACTGCCTGCTCCAAAAGGATCTGTGAAAAAAACAGCTTTTAATAAAGGACAATGGGAGACACTGACAGCAAAGTAAAGATTATGGCACTCAGCCAAGAGCACACCTGCTGCTTTGGGAAACACCACTTTGATACCATTTTAATTATACCTATATCTTATAAAATTTATACCATTTTATACCATTTTTACAATTTTTTTACCATTTATACAATTTTTATTGTGTGTATATGTATATATACAT
>VWZP01011403.1:0-26266 GCA_013396995.1 Dicaeum eximium | reverse complement strand
TGCAGGCAGGGTCAGTCAGAGCCCTGGGCACTGCCACAGCACTGCCCCTGCTCCCTGCAGAGAGGATCCTGCCCCTGCCACTGCCCTTGGCCACTCAGAGCCACAAACATCCCGTGGTGGGAGCCAGGAGGGACAGAGGGACTGGCCAGATATGAAACCTGGTAACTGGCTATAAATATTTACACCCTGTGCCTCAGCTTTACTCGTTCTGCTGCATCAGAGGCGTGGCAGCCACGGAGTGCAGGAATTAACTGTGCTCCAGGACTTCAGCAATGATCTCCACTCGTGTCCTGAGTCACATCCACTCCTGGGGAGGCCACTGGATGCTGCTTTTCCCACCCTGAGGAGCCAGTGCATCCCTCTCTGATGGTGGTGTCTCCCCAGCAGGGTTTTGCCCCTGCTCCCATGACAGCCCAGCAAACAGAGCTCCAGCACCATCTGGGCAGCACTGCCTGGCCCCCAGCTGGGCTCTTCTCCCTACAGCAATGGAATTCCGTTTTGCCAGCATTGCTGAGGCCAAATGCCAGCTATGGAATCTCAAACTAAATATCTGCAATGCCCGGATGATCCATTTTTTCCAAGGAGTTTTTTCACTCAGCCCCTGCACCCTTGTCACGAGCACCATCAGTCTGTGATCAGCTCTGCCATCCCAGCACAGATTGCAGCTGCAGCAACAAGTCTCTGGTGGAGCTGAGTTTAGGAATGCCACAGTACCACAGGCCTGGCTTCTCTCTAGCAGGACAACAGCCCTGAGCCCTCTTAGGCATCTGACCACAACTGAGGTATTTTATTGACAGCAAATACCTCAAACAAAGCTCCAGCCTGTGCAGAGCAGAAACCAATCACAAGGGAAATTTGTTTGCCTTTTGTAAGAATTTGGACATTTTTGTCTGACCGAGGGAAGAAAACACACCCCAGACATACCCTGTGCAGTTCCAGAACTGTGTCACTTGAGCTGCCCCATCAGAGGAATCCTGGATTTTGCACTTTGACAAATGGACACCAATGCAAATAGTGACCTCAGACCACCCAGACATCATTTAGCTAAACAGCTTTAGGATGTTCAGGGCTATTTAACAAAGCTAAAAATTAATGGCAGAGTACACGGAGAAGGGAAGAAATTTGTATTAAACCTGGCCCATCTGTCACTGAGATACAGAGACATTTCCAAATCTCACTTATTGCAGATGTCAGAAGCTTCAGAACCTGGGAGAATTCACATAACATATCCAAAGCACCAGTGATTAATATTAACTACCTGAGAAAAGGGAAAAGCAACCAGTGCTGCATCTCTTGTTCTCTTTCCTCTTGTACCTCTGGGAATTCTAAGAGTGAGCCGTATCACAGAAGAGCAGATTCAGCTATCCATCATCAAAAAATGCAGAGGAGATCCTTCAAGGCACTGCAGAGCATGAGGATGCTGTGAGGATGTGGAGACCTGCTGTCCTTAGCTGTTTTTAAGGTCACACCCCTGAAGCTACTACCCAGAAAATGTGCATTTTGGTTCAGACCAGTGCTGAGAGGAGGAAAGGCAAGAGAAAAATCTTTGCTGCTGTCTCAGCCCAGGCACATTTACATTGCCAAGGGTTTCCCTGCTCAGCCAGTTGGTGTTTTCCTATTCTCAGAGCATCCTTTGCCCTGCAGAGCCTGCCCTGCCCAGCATAGCCCCCGTGTGGGTAGGCTGGCAGAACTGCCCTGGCTGCTGCAGGTGGAAGGGCTGACACGCTGAACAGAGCTGACAGCTTTAATTTATGCACATTTTTTATCTTTTTCCACATTCCTGGGAGCTTATGCACACAGGAAAGGGAGCAATGTTCACACATATCCTTAAAAGCAGCCATGACCACACCATTGTGGAACATGCAGGCTTGGGAGATTGCAACCATATAAGGGTTCCTTGGGGCTGGAGCATCCCTGGGAGGAGGACAGCTGGTGGAATTTCCTATGAAAAGACAATTAATAAAGGCCAAATCCTTTTGTGTATACACATGTCTAAATATTGGACAACAGATTCAAGGCTTTGCTACCCCAGAACCCCGAACCTTACAGGACTCCTGCACTCATTAAGAGATTTGTAACCTGACCCAGGTTCCAAGTGCGGGGACTGTAAGGGCTGGAGGTTGGAAAAGCACCAAGAGGGGCTGTTCAGGGACTGCAAGTCCCAAAGGAACATGCTCCAGAGCCCCTGGTCCCCAAACACTGCTCTGAGAGCAGACCTCCAGCAGCACTGAGTGGTGACAGGCTGGAATTCTGCTTTCCCTGGCTGAGCTCTCCAATCACAGCCTCACCTCTGCAGCAGCCAGCACCCAGAGACTTTGCTTTCCTTCTTATCTGAGGTCCAGGAGCTTTCAGGGACATCAGAGCCACTGTGCTGCCGTGCCACTCCCTGCTTAGCCAGGGCAGGGCACCAGGAGCCAGCCTGTCCCCAGGGCTGTCCCTGCCAGCCAGGGCCAAAGCAGCCTCTGATGTTCACCTGGCTGAAGGCACCAGGTGTGCTGCAAATGCCTTTGGGATAAATGACACACACCTGGCTCCCAGCTGAGTGGGGGAGGTGGGAAGCAGGGGTACACTCAGTGTTTGTTTGTGGTGTTTGTGGTGGGCAGGGCTGCTGGGCCTGCACTGCACACAGAGTACACAAACACTCCCCATCCCTGGTTCCCTCATCAGCTTGGCAGATTTTGTTAGGGTTCTCAGCAAGGACACCATTTCTCCATTTCCATATTACTTGCCTCATCTTCCAATTATTCTCCAAACACAGACACGTGTGGCCAAAAGAGTTTTTTGCAATTTACTGTTGTGAGGTTATATTTGGGCCCACTGGCATCTGAGAGGCGCTTCCACCCCCACCTCCTCTCTCCACCTCACCAAGAAGTTTCCTCCATAAAACTCCCCACATCTGGTGAGAAACACTGTTTGGGAGTTGTGACAAGAGAAAGTCCTCTTGCAACAGTGCAAGCAGCACTTGGCCACAAATTGGCTGCAGATGTCAGCAAAGCCTAGTGCTAGGAACGGCCTGGTGCCCAGGTGATGTGAGACACACCTGTGAGACACAGGGAGCTCGTGGGGGAAGCTGCCCTTGTGGGCTCAGTGCTGGGGGAGGGTTTGGACCAGCCCTGAGATGCATCAGCAGCTCCAGAGGGCTGCAGGTCATCTCTGAAAACCTCATCAGGGGAAAACAAGGTGCAGGGGAGTTGTCTGTGAGCACCTCCACACTCCCAGGTGCTTGAGAAGGTGGTGGCTCCTGCAAGGGGGCTCAGGGTGTCGGAGCAGGCGGTGACAATAGGGTCTCCTGTCCTTTGTGCTGATAAGGGCTCTGGTGGATGGTGCAGGAGGAGTGTGAGACCTGCAGGGCACCGGGAGGGTCTCTGGAGCTGGGCTGGGCTGGGCTCTGCACGGCCCGGATCTGCAGGGACACAGTGCTGATGGACAATCCCTGTCCTTTCCAATATTGCCATCTAGAGGACCCAGCAAGGACCAGAGCTCCTTGAAGGCCATGATGAGATAAGGAAGAACAATCACAGCCTTGCTTTTTTAAAATTTTGCCTCATATAAATGCTGCCCCAGCATGGTGTGGAGATGCAGAGCCAAGAGTGCAGAGCTGTCTGTGGCTTTGGGCATGGCAATACAGGATTGCTGTAAAAAGAGCCCTGTGATTTTTTTGAGGCTGTAGATTCCCAGTGTTGGCCCATTTCCCAGCGCTTTACTGATCCCCACATGAAGGTGGACAGATGGTACTGACTGAAAGCTGCCCCTCATCAGCTCAAACTGAACAGAACTAATAAAACAGGGACTAATCAGCAAATGGCAGCTCTGTGCACCTGCCTGCAGGGGAAATCCCCCTCCCCAGACCATGCAGGGAGCTGCCTTGTCCCTGCTTGCTGTGCCTCTGAGCAGCACCTATCCAGAATGTGTTTGCATGGCTGAGATGAGATGCCAGCTCCTGGCACAGCGAGCCCATCCCAGCTGGGGAGGTGGATACAGACCAGAGGGTCCCAGCTATGTTTGGGGGGCTGGGGATACCACTCATCAATGGTGAGGGGCTTGAATCATACTTTGTTTCAAAGATAAAATACATTTGAAGAGGTCTGCTGCACTTCTTCTGAGGGTTTGGGAAGATGAAGGGCTGCCAAAAGGCATTTGTTCAATAGCTAAATGATGTCTTTGTTTTATTTACATGCTCAAGTCCAGCCCCAGCTGGGCTGGGCAGCACGTATCCAGTGGGATTAGTGGTGCTTGTTCTGACTGTCAGGATGTTGAGGTGGGAGTGCACAGCAGAATTAGCATCATTTCATAGCAAGAAAATAATATAACACCTTTGTCTCCTGTCCCACTGCTGTGACTTCCAGTAGCACAGGCCACACATGACCAGCAAGGCAGGCAAGCCCCTCTCACTCACAGCTTTTGTGAGCTGCAGTCTCAGTTTTGGGACAGCCTAGCAGGAGAGCTCAGGATTCACCATCCCAGACAAAGGCCACAGTCTCTTTGGAAAGCAGCACAGACACTCCCTTCTGCTATGGGTGGGAGATGAGTGTGGTAAATATGTATTAGGGTATCTGTCTGGTAAATAGGTATTAGGGTATCTGCCTCCTGCAGCGAGGCAGAGCTGTGACAATGTGGTTTTACACCACCCAAGGGATGAAAGTTGTCCTTTGCGAACCAAAGCCCTCAGAAAGAGATTCCTGAAATTTCTGAGGTGCCCTCCATGCTGAAGGATTGTAAAGCATTTGAACAACTTGCCTTTTCAGCACGTGCCACCAAAAAAAACCCATGGTGCAGGTGGCAGTCAGAGGGGAGAATCACCAGCCAGGAGCCCACATGCAAACTCAACAGTCCCAGGGGATATGAAAGCCTGGGAAAGCTCAGGAACCTCGATTTTGCAAACACCCCATGGTGACGCCTTTATGCAGGGCCACTCACTGCCCCAGGGCTGGGAGTGAGCAGCTCTGTCCCAGCTGGATTTGCTGCTCCTGGAGGAGCTTTTGGCCACCAGCACCGCTCTGCTCCCCAGCACTGTTCCTGCAGGGAAGGTGTGTCCCAGGAGCTGGGCTGAAGGCAGAGTGTGCACCCCAGCCCAGCTGCCCTGCTCTCCTCGGCCTCCAGCATCCCTGGCTGCTGCCAAAGGCCATGAACAAAGTGGTCTCAGAAGGTCAAGTGGCATGTTGTCACTTTGCTACAGATTTATTTCCGTGTGAATTAATGAAACGCTACACACAATTCCAAAAAAAAAAAAAAAAATCTTTATAGGCCCATAATCCTTCTTTCACAGTACAACACAACAGTAAAGGATTTAGTCAGTGTAAACAGAAGGTCCAAAGTGATCATCAGCTATCACAGATCAGCTGCACAGACACCATAGCTACAGGGTTAATGCCATTACCACACAAATCGACAGTACCAGTACAAATCATAACTTTACCTACAATGCTTTTTCGTGTGCAAAAACCATGAAAATTCAATTTACAGAAGAAAGGCACCTTCTCTAAATCTTCATGGGGGCTGTAAAGTGCCTCCTCAGGGCTGTCTTATGTATTTGGCAAAGGTCTCAGGCCCTGATTCTCCAAGGTACCCTTAACTCCATCTGCAGCACAAAGCATCAGGGCTCTGCCTCTGCACACCAGGCATTCCTGTGTGCTCTGCTGCAGCCCAGCACAGAAAAAAAATCAGCTGAAGATTAATCCCATTCATTTATGAAATCACTCATGAATTTAAGTTTAGACTAATTCATTGACTAAGGCTATTCAAAACAGTCCTGGTTATATTATATATGGATGTCTTAGGTTACAAGATGTGGGTGGGGATGTGTATATTCTATTCCCATCTGTTAGAGGTGGGGCAGTTATCTTCTGTTAATTGGGCAGTTTTCTTTATCTTCCACAAGCAATCCTCCCTCTGGGGAGATATCTTCTGTTAATGGGCCATTGAGCTTCCCTGCATGACTGATAAAACTATTGATAAAACTATCCCATTGGGGGATGCTCCACCCAGGGGGAGGAGCCAAACATTCCTACCTGGATATAATCTGAGGTTTGGAACACCAGAGACAGCCAGACACAGCCAGACACCACAGGCAGCGTTTTCCCACTGGATTCCCAGAGGAGCAGCTTTCATCTCCATTGGATTCCCAGAGGAAGATCAGACCCATCCACACCACCAGACCTTCAGAAGGAAACTCCACCCTTCTACGGGATCACTGCTCCAGTAGAACCACATCTGTCACCGCAGGAGGAGCAGCCACCATTTAGTGGGACTGCCACCAACACCCTGACCAACAGGGTGTCAAGTTGTATTCTGACTCTGTCACTAGTTTTTGGGGTTTTTTTGTACTATTGCATTTGTATTTTTTTTTATTTGTTTGTTTTCCTAGTAAAGAACTGTTATTCCTATTCCCCTATCTTTACCTGAGAACCCCTTCATTTCAAAATTATAGTAATTTGGAAGGGGGGGGGGTTTCCATTTTCCATTTCAGGGGAGGCTCCTGCCCTCCTTAGCAGATACCTGTCTTTTCAAACATTTTCATCATTGGTTAACTTTTTTTCCTTTCATGTACTAACTGAACTGTTATTGGTGTCAGAAGTTGAGGCTTATGGGTCATATGTTGGCAGGTTTACACTGAGTGGATAAATTACTGAAGTTAAAGGGTCAGAGGAAAAGAGGAATGCTACCACAGCCATGGGAAAACACCACCTCATGGCCACCTCACAGCAAATCTGCGTCTCAGCTGGGAATGCCTGGGAGGGAGCCCTGGGGCAGCAGAACTGTCCTGCACCTCCAGCTGCACCAACTCTGTAAATTGAATTCATAGTCAGGCTATACAGGAAAAAACAAGAGGTAGTTATTTATCATACCTCTTCAGAAAGGCAGAACGAACAAAAAACAGGATGTAGAAGTGATGCAGTAAACCCAAAATCAACAGGTTCCTACTTTTTTTTTCTCCTTTTTTTTTGTTTTTTTTAAACACATGAAGTTAAGTTACAGACATCATATAAAATGCACACTCACTTTATGGAATTCCTGCATAGTAGGAAACAAAGGCCAGTGCTAATCCAACAGCTTTGTTAACAGCGGGATGCCATTTACAGGTGCAAGGAAGATGCCCCAAATATATCCAAATATAAACAAAGCCTTACCTCCCTTCTAGGGAAGTCCTATGGCAACACTTAGACATTTTGTTCAGAAGGAAAAAGAAAGCATTTTCTTGGGGATAAACTGCCAAAATAATTATTGTTTCACATCCATAAATTTAAGGCAATGTTAATTAGACCTGAGAAAATTAAAAAAAAAACCAAACAGTGTAGATTTATTTTAACAACTATACATATACACTTGAAACGTCAAGATTTTCTGTCTCCTCCAACTCTCAGGTGGCGCTGTGGAAAACAGCTGTGGGGACACAGCTCTGAGATCTCAGAGAGATGCAGAGTTTGTTCCAAAGACAGCTAATGGGAGCTGTGAGTGCTCGGACTCACCTGGTTCTCTTTCATGTATTTTCATTTTAAATACCTCTGTTTAAGCCCTCTGGAGAGGGTTAACTCCAGAATGGGCCTGTAATGCACCAGTAACCCTGAAAGGTTTGTATAGCAAAACTGTAGATAAAATAGACAATAAAATTACATACAGTAAATTTCCAGGATTCCCCCTTTTCAGGAGGAAAAAGGTGTCAGGGTAACAGTTTTACTGCACCTTTAGCCATTCCCATAACTACAGAATAAATCCTTTAACACTAGTGTGAAATCACAAATTGTTCTGTGCTCTTCCTTGAAAAATAAAAACGTAAATTAGAACCAAAAATCAACTCACAAACATTTCTCATTAAATGATAAGAGACACAAGAAAGGTCGGGTGGGTACTGCAGACACACAGCATGCTAAGGAGTTACCAAACAAAGTGCAATGGTTTCTGACTCTGTGGGAGGACGGACGGACGGACGGACGGCTCCCCTTCAGTACCAGCTGGCTGCCTCTGGAGAGCTCCGGAGGTACCGTGTGGATCTGCAGCCTTAAAGCTCGAGTTTGAGGTTGGCTGGGCTCCCCAGCCCCATGTGCAGCTGCAGCAGCCCTGCACACCTTGGCTACATCTGTGACTGCAGGACGGGAATTCGCCCGCGCAAAGACACAGCCGCTTCCCAAACGTGAAATTGAGTTGCCAAAAGAGGATTTGATGGCTGGTTCTAGAAAGCTGCTTGAGCCACAGCTGAAAGATGGACTCAGACCTAAAATCAGTGCACGCCTGGTGTAGTTTCTGTGGGATCGCCTCCTTCTCCTGAACACAACTACAGACACCAACCATCCCTCTCTCCTGCTCCCATCCGAGCGGCCGGACACCCACAGCCCTTGCTGTCAGCTTTGGCCAGGGTCTGCCATGAGCCCACTAAAGCAGGGCTTGGGCAGAGGGTCTCTAAAAAAACAGAAAGTCTCCAGGTTCCCACAGTGAAACAAGTTTATCACCATCCACTGTCTGGCGAGAGGGTCTGTGGGCAGATTTTTTGCTGATATTTCAAACGTGACTATCCAAAGATCAGAGATCAAAAGAAACTCAACAATCTTCATCAGACTAGAAAGCAGTTTCCACCGCTCACCAGCAACTCCCTACCCTCCTCTCCCAGGTTCAAAGGATGAACAGGGAGTCACAGCTCCTTTACTCACCCGCTGGGAACTAAACCCTTCATCAAATCACACGTTAACGAAGCTCACTGTGTGCAAAAGACTCTGACGCTAAAACAGTTCCACCCTACATAGTGCAGTCAACACAGTTTTTAACTTAAATTTGCAGCTTGTTCTTTACAAGTGCTTGGCAGAGAATATTTATATTCTTTTGACACCATATAAATAATATTTATACAGCTTAGACATTTTGAGACATGCATTAGACTTTAGGTAGTACATACTTCTTGATCATATATGCAAATATTACTGTCAATTAAACCGAGCAACCTTATGCCGGACCGTGTCTCGCATTATCCAGGATGTTTGAGGGGGGCTCCGAATCGTCCATGGGCAGGACCAGGCGCGTTCCCCGGATCACGAGTTCATGGTCCCCAAAAGCCAGCTCCCGGTCCAGGGCATCCTCGGAGCCGTTCCCCGCGAAGCGCCGCGCCGTGCCGCCGGACGCCGCCGGGTCGGTGCTCACCGTGGAGTCCCCGTACGTCAGGCTGATGTCCCCGTCGTTCAGGATGAGGTCAGAGTCATCGTCCTTCAGCTGCTCTTGATTCTGGGGAACAAGCAGGAGCAAAGTGCTGTTAAACTCTTCCAGAAGGGCTACTGACAATGGCATGGTGATGGTGACTGAGCAGAGACACAGGCACCGAGTCACCGGCTCTCCGGCACCGTGACCAGAACCACACGTGGCACACACACATCTCAGAGCCCAGGTGACTCACACCAGGCAGGATTTCTCTGCAGATTGCCTAAAAGGGCTCTCCTAGCTCTCTTCTTTGTGGTGCCATAGCCAAGTACCTGAGGAATGCAGCATTGAGTGGCTTTGACCAGACCAAATACTCGTGAGCACAGGATTTGCACTGCTGACCCATCACAGCCATTTCTGGTTTGTCAGGATGCTGATTCTGTGCAGACAGGGCAAGAAGACTTCAGGAATGGACAGCTGCCACTGCAAGGGGCCCTTGGGCATGGCAATGCTGGCTACCTTTCTGTTTGTGAGTGATGCAGCTGAAAGGGCTACAAGAATGGGAATTGTGCATCCTCCCAGCTGGGCCTGGGGAAGGACAGCTGTGACAACTTCATTGAGCCACTCACTGAGGAACCCCCATAAATACACCACAAACCCCTTCATGACCTAACAGCAGGCTGGAAAAGCAAAATGCTCATGGGAATTAGCTCATCCATCAGCCCCAATGTCTGATTTCCTTCATGCTTCTAGCTTGACGCTGCAGAGCAGCATCCAAAAGAGAAACATACACACATCAAACCCACAACACTGTGACAGAAAGGACACTAAAGGACTCACCTCATACGCCTGTGGGCTTGTCAGGCACCGGGCAACAGGCCCACAACAGCCTGGGAGTGTGGTGGTCAGCGGGGGACCACTGTGTGTCAGCAGAGGCTTTAGATAGCTACAGAGAGGGTTAAGGAAAAAAGAGGAATGGGGCCGTGTTGGTGAGCCAAGGGCTGGGAGGGCAGCACTGAAGGATTCGGCATTGCAAGGAAATCACAGAAAGAAAAGAAACACAAACACGTGGAAGCACAGAAATTGTGATGGTGTGCAACAAGAATGCAACCAAACACAGCAGGACACAGTCCTGGTAAGTGCTCAGCAGCACTGCTTGTCCCACCACCCTGTGCCCCCCAGCCTGACATTGGTCCTCCACTAATTCACAGCACAGCATCTGCAGGGGAGGAGAAGCACAGATCTACCAAGAGGGACTGCAAGTAAGAAAACCCCCATCTCTTCCTGCCCACTTGCCCCTGGGATTAAGGACCCCCAGGACTCCAATCTTGGAGAGCCCAGCTTTGAATGGAACTGGTGCTGCATTCTCACTGACAGAGGGTGGAAATTGTCATTTCTCGCAGCCACAGACATGAGTAGGTGCAAACCAAAACACAGCAAGGTCAGGGGAAAGCCAACATTGGCTCCTCTGCTAAGCAGGGAGGAACTCATGTCCCAGTGAGAGGTGTCTGGGCAGTGGGATCTGACACAGCACACACCAAATGCTGCCCAAGGATACTTGTGGTCAAAGTTGTACCACATGCGGAAAAGCCAAGCGCTCTCAGCCTTCGTGCTCCTCCTCTCGCTTTCTGGGACACCCTGTGGGAGAGCAAAACGGTAAAGAGGGGCAGGACAACATGCCATGACCTGGGTCAGAGCCAGGAGACCCCATGGGACACTGGATTGTCCCCAGGAGACACAAAGAGACACAGACTTTCCCACTGCCCCTTCAGAAGAAGCCTTTGGGTTTGCATAAGGACGTTCACACCACAACAGGCTGCATTTAGCAGCATTCAATGGCCTCAGGGAGGTGGTATCAAAGCACAGAGTGACCATTTTGCTGCTAGAGCCTTCCAGTGTCTGGCTCCAAGGTTTAAAGTGCCTCAGAGCCAGCAGCAGCACCCAGGTATCACATTTAATAGTGACTGACAGAGCCAACCTCCATCAGATCTAACCTGACACTGCTGCATGCAAATAATTGTGTGTTATGGGAACTCCAGGCTTCCTTTTAGTCAGTAAAAAATATATTAAACTGTTTGGAGGGGACTATGAATACAATTACATGTTTCATAGAAATCTGGCTCACAGATTTATAGCCCTGGGCTGCCTGTCACATTTGATGGCTTCTCTCCAGGAGGTGAACAGCCCAATAAATGGCTCTGAATAAAATGCATCTCCAAGGTGCAGAATCCACACTGAAACGAAGGAGAGCCACAGCCACAGCATGACCAGGCTGCAGACACGTGAATGAGACAACTGGAACTACCAGGCAGGGAAACTCCCAGGGCTGTGGGCTGCAGCACTGATCTCTGTGTGGTCAGTGGTCCCGGGGCTGCCACAGAACCACCCACAGGAAAAGGGCTAAGCAGGGGCTGAGGGTACCCGTGGGTAAAAGTGGAGCAGGAGATGCTACAGAAAATGAGTCTGTAAATGGTGTTTCTGTACTGCCCTGAACATTGGGACGAGGCAGAGCCCCTCCATGTCATGCTCACTTTGGGATTTATTTCAAACCCAGCAAGGAAGAGACTACATCTATTGCAGCAGCAACATGAACTGACTGAACAGTCCACCACTGCTTCTGTGCCCTTCTTTCCAGCTGAGTCAAAACAAGGCTCATAAAAACCAGAAAGCACAGAAAAGCTGTGACTCCCACTGGCTGCAGACTCTTTCATAGGAGTAGCTACAAGCCCCTGCAGCTGGAAGGCAGCAGAGCACAGAGAGGCATTCACAGGGTCAGGATGCAATCCCTGCCCGGGATGCAATGCAGATTCCTCTGCAGGGGTGCCCAGCAGGGCCCACTCACCACATTCTCCTGATCCGCGTCCACACCGACCCTGTGAGGAGAGAACGAGCAGTGTCACACACCCTGCCAGGGCTGGGGTCTGGGGGAAGTGTCACACACCCTGCCAGGGCTGGGATGCTGGGGAAGTGTCACACACCCTGCCAGGGCTGGGATGCAGGGCAAGGATGGGATCTGGCCCTGCTCTCTGCCCCCCGAGCTGAGAGCGGCCGGGGGAGGCTGCGCCGAGGCGGGGCAGCCCCGCACTGACCGGATGTTGAGGCAGGACAGCATGGCCGTGGTGCCCCCGCCGAACACCCAGACGGTGAAGAAGACGATGAGCAGGGTGGTGCTGAACATCATCTGCCGGGCGTAGGTGGCCGTGTCCCGGATGGCCAGGGCGAAGGCCATGGCTCCGCGCAGCCCTGGGGAGGGAGAGCAGAGCAGCTGTGTCAGCCCCCGGCACAGCCCACCCCCACCTGGGCTTACATCCTGCTGCCCTTCTGCTGGGACATCCCCACCAAGGGAGAGGAGGGATGACTTTGTCACCCCTCTTTCCAAACCCTCCTCCTGCCCCGTGCCATGTAGCAGGACAGGAGGAGCTCGTTCCTACATCTCAAACCACTGAGTCCCTTCCTGCCCAGCCTCCCCTCCACACATTGCCCATAAGAGATTTAGAGTTGAATAAGGAATGTTTCCAGGTTCTCAGGGGCAAGGAAGTGCCAATGGGCCACAGAGTCAGAGGAAGGATGCAGTAATGTACCAGCAAACATCATCATGTGCTGCAAATTCGTTCCAATCTTATTTCTTCTCCCCAAATTCAGTAAAAATGACAACGGGTAAATATTGGCAGCTCTTCCTAGGAAGATAGCAAGCTGTATTTGCACATGTTAAGGAAATGGCTCTGCCTGTGTCCCCCATCACATCCCACCTGCACACAGAGCCAGTTTCTACTGCCCAAAGGAAACGGGGAGCTGCAGAAATGCCAGTGCTCTGCCTGCAAAGGACATAACCCAGCTCTGAGTGCTACAGCACTGTGGGAAGAGCAGGCTACTGCTGGCTGAAACACAGCACACACTGCAACTCAGGAATATCATACAGAGAGAAGCACAAATGAACACAGGTAATGTGAAAGAACATGTTAGACAAATGAGAGGAGAGAAAAACCACCATTTCCCACACTATGCTCTCTGCTGCCAGGTCCATTTTGCACCCCAAGAATTATTTGTCTTCTGTGAAGCTCGAGTAATCAGAGCTATGACAACCCCTCTGACATTCCCCAGCATGCCACACTTCACAGCTGGGTTTGAAGCTTTAAGCCAAGTCTCATTCCCAAAGATTATTCAGCAAAATGAAAGCAGCAGCGGTTGAGAAGGAAAAAAAAAAATCTAATACTCTTTCTGTTTTCATAGCCTGCAAGATACAAGAATCACCAGCCCCTTCATATTGCTTTTTATCTTTGAAGCTGTATCTTTTAATACCAGCACCCAGATGGCAAAAATAATCTTGGAGCCAGTATTCAGCACAGCCTTGAATAATATGGAAAATGCTTCTAGCTTTTATGTTCTTTCCTGAACATCACAATTTGCATAAGAGATGTATTTCATGATCTCTCTCATGAATGAGCTATTTCATCAGTGAGTTAGCCAGTTCCCACTGAAGAGGCACAGCACAAAATCCCAATATACCAGCTCAAATGTCATTTCTCTGCTCTCCATCCCTTCTGCCCCACTGCAACCCCACAAAAACTGATCAGGGAAATTCAGCAGAGCCTGCTGCAAGCCCACGGACCACCACTGGCAAAAATGTTTTGTTTACCACTATAAACTTGCATCAGTGCTGACAAAGGGTGAAAATAATTCTACACATTTAACTGGCTTCCCTGTGATGTGAAAAAAATTCCTTCAAAATTCTTGTTTTTCTGAGACATACCAGGGCCCTTGTTCCCATTAGCACCAGCCTGCAGAACAGGAAATCCTTTCTCATGACATCATTCAGAGGCATCTACTGTAACTGTGCTGTTTGACCAAAAGAAGGCTTTTTTTCAGGGTGAACCAAGTGCACTAGCAGAGAAAAGAGGAAATAAAGGGCTAAACCAGGCAGCCCCCCTTTGCAAAGCCCCTCCTGGTGCCACATGACAAAGCCTGGCATTGGCATCATGGTCACATTGAATGATGAGTCCCTGCAGCAGCTGATTCAGATGCCCACAAGAGGAGAGAAGACAGAGAAAAAAAAAAAAAAAAAACCAACAGAAAAGCTGGAAAAAGAATCTCTGTCTTCTTAAAATAACCAGCAAAGGCACCACTATATGGCAGAAATCCCCTTTTAAAAATAAAGCTAGACTGATTGAAAAAAACAAACCCACTCATTTGAATGAAAAACACAAATTGGGAATGAGGCACTTCTCCCTTTCTTTCTGTCTTATAAATTGGGCTCCAAAGGATACGAAGGCCCCCACCACAAAGGTGGGGTTAAAGACATGGTTCTGGAAGGTGAACAGTGCAAGTCCCATGTAGGAAAAGATGAAGTTTTCTGCCAAGAAATTCAGAAGCTCAAACAACTGAAAGAGAAAAACAAATTACAAGTGAGTTAGACATAATACAGATTTAACAAGAAAAGCATGTTAGCCCATCCATCATGCAATAAATACTTCTGCAGAAGCAACCCTAGTGAAATGCAGCTGTAAGAAGACAGATGCACCTAATTCTGGCTAGAGGGAAGGAAAAAATATTGACTTTGAAATTCAGAGAGGCTGAAGGGGTCTGAGGAGTTCTCACCTGCTTAGTTCTGTGTTGGGACTCTGTAGATAAGTTGTTATAGGTATAATGGGCCTGTGTGATCCCACAGAAGAGCACAGCCACCACACCTGGGGAGCAGAGCATCACGTTAGACTCCTGGTCAGGAAAAGGGAGCTGAGCTGCACCCCAGGCCTGCAGGGAACTTAATGCAGCAACCCCAGAACCCAGAATCATTAAACTTCTGCAAGCAGAGGGAGAGCCCTGGCTACAATCCATACTGAGAGAAGCAAAACTCAGTGGCCCCATCATCCCTGCAGATCTCCACCCCAGAGGCAGGGCTGTGCTGGAGCTTGCCTGTAAAGCCACAGGCTTCAGCCAGCAGGAACGTGCTCCAGGACATCAAGAAGAACAAGCCAGTCTCCAGCAACGGGAACTCCCGAAGTTTGGTGAACTTGGTGACGTTGCAGATGGTTAAGGACAATTTGGAGAGACACTGCAGGCTAACAGCATATCAAATCCAATTCTGTACCACAGCTACACAGTCTGCCCCTAAAAAGTCTATGGCGCTGTCCTGCATTAATTTAGATTTAAAAAAATTAAACATCTGGGTGAAATGCAGTGCAGCAAAAAAAAAAAAAAGCTGTTGTGCAAACACTTGGAAAAAAACCCAAACAGTGAAAAGGATATTAAAGCTGTCACAACTCCAGTAGCTGCTCCCATTGCAAAAGATCCACTGAATATCCCCAGGAAGATCCCGATGGACTTGAACATCGCTGTGACATCAAACGTGTGGCTGTTGTCACCCGCTGGCTGATATGCAACTATTGAGCTGGAAGAGGGAAAGGAAAGGACAAAACTGCTTAGTCTGGAGGGAGAGGCACCTCACGGTGCTACACGAGCCTTGCAAAGTGCTACAACTGCTGCAGACAGCGAGCCTGAGGAACCAGGGAGGCACAACACACTGCAATCCCCCAGGATCACACCCTCCTGTCCTGGGGAGTTTGGGATCAGCCACCCCAGCCAGGCCTGGATGTGCAGTCACTCCTGGACATTGGAGAGCAGGGGACCAAAGCCCGTGCCTCGTGTGACCTGTGGCATTTTTGGTGGTATCTGGGGGCTTGGCACCAGCTCTCTGTACTGCCAGGTGCTGTGGGAACACGAAGCATCCAGCAGGAAACCTCCATTCCTCCGCCGAGGCAGCTGATGTGAACATCCCCTGGAGAGCTGTAACTGCTCCTTTCTGCCACATTTCACATGCTCTACATTTAGTTTGCACTGCTCTGAGCTCCGATTGCAATCCCACAGGGTAGCCAAGGCAGAGAGTGCCATGCACAGCAGCAACACCATTCTCTGCATCCACCAGACCTCAATGGACCTTTGTGATGAGATGGTGAGCAGGCCTGCAGTGCTGATCCCATCTCTCAATCTGCTCCCTCCTAGCTCCTGATGAGCTGAGCCTTGCATTAGTCATTCCATTGTTCTACCTGGAAAGGCTGAGATACAGGGGGGGCCCTTATCCAGCTCCTAATGCCATTTATCAACTCCTTAAATCGTTTTCCTTGATTTAAACCTATTGGAAACATTAACCTCCTAGTTAGCAATCCCTTGGCTCACTCTGTTAAAACTCCTGGATGTGACCTTTAAACGTTTGTTGTTTAAACTGCTGAGAACAGACACTTACTGCCCTGCGCACACGTCTTGCAGCTTTCTCCCATAACTATACACCAATATTTTTCTGCAACAGAAATTACAAACCTCCCCTTTCCAACACATCTCACATAATTTCCCTTGCTAAACTTCCCTGCTTTTAATACAGCTCATTTTTCTGCATTGCCTTTTACACTGCAAGCTGCAGATTTCTCCATTATTTAATTCCTTTCATCAATTCCATCTTATACTTCTCTTTCACCAACACGCTCCTATTCTGGGTTTCAGGTTTCATTTTTTTTTTAATCCAGACTGGTTTCACTTCCCCTCTATAACCAACTCTCTGAACATTGGTTTTGCATTTTAACCTCTTACAGTTCTCCTTCTGGTTTTGTTTTTTTGCATTGCCAATAAGATGTTATTGCCAGCTGCTCTTTATTTCCCCTGTTGCTGCCCATGGGGCTTCCCGTGGTGTTTAATCCCTGTGAATCCTCCCTTTAGAAGAAGCAGGTAGAGACCCTGCAGCTGCATTTACCCCTCTGCTCCCAAACTGCAGCTCTGGCACCTCTCTGCCCACCAGCTTTCAGTTCTGGGTTCAATTCCTCTTCACCCTGCAACAAGCTCGTGCTGCCAAGCCACGCCAGGCCAGGACAGGAACAGAAAGGCATAGATCCTGCTCCTTAAGCATGGGAACAGACATTTGTCCAGGGCTGAAAGCAGGCAGGAGAGGAGCCTTGGGGCACCCAGACTGGGCAAAAGCCACCAAAGAGCCCAGCTCCGAATCCTCCCCTGCCCGCAGTGCTGAGGCAAAATAAAATAACTGCAGAGTGAACCCAGAGCTGCTGCCTTGGTGCAAATTATCCTGCTTTGGGGAGGGGGTGGACTGAGCTCAGCTTGGGGATAGAGGAAAGCAGGAAATCAGAGCAGCAGCTCCAGAGCTGGCACTGAAGCAGAGCAAGAGGCAGATCACTGCGGGCGGTGCCTCACCCACATGTGCCGAGATCACCACAAGTTCCACTGCTCTGAAGCTGAACCCACCCACTCCCACCCAGAACCTACCAGCACAGGCTGGAAGACCCCATCCCCTCCTCACTCATCATCACTTCTGAAACACAATTTGGCTGTGCAGCGTTTCCTCTCGCACCAGCAGTGACACATCCAGCAAAAACGCCAGAGTGAGCAATACAAAGAGTTCCAGAAACCTCAACAGAAACACTCAATTCAGTAAATACAACACACAGCTCACAGTGTGTTACTTGCTGCCTCCAGTGAAACCCACACAACCAGCATGCTGGAGTGACAAGTATTCCAGAAATATTTTCTCCATTAGTCTTAGCTATATGTTAAGCTGTCATCATTGCAGGTATTATATATTACTGAACAAATTCCCACGATGACAACACAGTAAAAACGTGGATAAAATATGTCCTCCATTCAAAGGACATAAAATATTAAAGAATATAAAACATTCTTTAGAAAGGCAGCAAGTTTCCCCTGTGTTCAGTCAAGGGCATTAACTCCAGCTGTAAGAACATTAACTCCTCAAAGTGGGGAGAGAAAGGAAACAGCTGCTTCACCAGCAATTTCCACCTAAACAAAAGCAGGGGTTTGTGGGTGGGGAGCAATGCAGGTAGGAGCAAAGGCATCAGCAAGGGGTTTCAGTGGGATCTTGTGGCTGAAATGCAGACGTGGTGCTTTTCCTGTTTCAGAGGGATATAAAAATTTCCCTATGGATGGGTCAACTGACCACAAAAGCAAAACAAAACCATCCATCATGCAGGAGGAAGCTGTAAGGGCAATCCACAACCCCAAGCAGTGGTAAGCAATGAGGACATGCATGAGAAAACCACTACAGCTTTTTGAGGCACTTAAGATGCTCTTGTCAACACCCATTTCCTATTTTACAGGGGCAAGGCCGAGAGGCTCCCCCCAACTCCTGACATGTAAGACACATAACAATTGTAAATAAAAACAGAAGACACTTACGAAGACAGCACTATGGCAACGGCATCATTGAGGACGCTCTCACCAAAGAGAAGGGCATACAGCTCAACATCGACCTGGAGTTCATGGAATATGGCAAGGACAGTCACTGACAAATAGAAAAATAGAGAGACATTCAAAAAGGTGCTGTTATTTCCATGTAATCAAAGACTAAATGTCCTTTTTAGAAAGCTGCCTTCCTGCACATCAGTGCCACTGCTGCGATGGTGCCAGCTGCCCCCCGTGCTCTCTTTGATAGTCTTCCTCCTGCCTTTTCAGATTTGGATTTGATTCATCATTTCCCTCCTCCTTTTACTAAAACACATCTTGGCTATTGAAGCTTTTGCAGGCAGACAAAAACAAATTCTGCTCTGAGCTTCCCAGAGTCTGAGCTCATGGGCTGGGCCACAGTACCAGCCTGGCATGAGCCACCCAGCTGTAGGGATGCCACTAGCTCAGAGCATCAGGGAGAGCCTTCCTCCACCTGCAGAAGGCCAGAAGGATCAGGCTTGTCCAGGACGATGACTGCCTTTTCTTTCCATTCCTGATACTCTGAGAGAAATCCTTGGATTCAACACATTCTAAGTGCCAGCACAGACACACAACATTTCAGATCTGACTGCAAATAGCCAGGCATTGGCTCAAACCCCATGTGGGGGTTTCTGTGATTTACAGCCACATGGCAGAGATCAGAGTTCCCTCAAGCTCTTCCATGATCCAGCAGCTCCAAGAAGATAATGGAAAGCAGCAGGTTTTGCATATCAGCCTCACAGAAACATCACAACATCCAAAGCAAGCAAGATGTAACACATGGTGAGCTGGGCACAGTTCAGGCTGAGGGCTGAGCCAATTCCAACCAACCTCTGTGAGTCTTTTCAAACAGCACTCAGGGCACACTGAGGGGGCTTCAACCCATTTGTGCACAGGGAAATGCTCAATTTCTACTGTGACATCTTCTCGTTCCTATTTCAAGCCCGAAGAAGGGACGTGACATCGACACTCATCTGCAGCATTTCTAAGCATTAGAAGATTTCCAGCCCTGCTCAGCAAAGGGCAGGAGCAAAGAGCCCTTTGTGTGGGCCTGTGTTTTTACATGAAATGAGAGTATGCAAGTAAACAGCTGCCACATACAAGCTATCATGAACTAACTTCAATTTAGTTGGACAAGGCATGTTCTTTCATTGTTTTGGTTTTTTAAGTGCATCAGTAAACCAAGGTGTCACAACTGTCCTCAGTACTGCTCATTAAGGTGTCTCATTAATCCAATTTCAATTAGATTAGCCCCTGCCAAAATCCAACCAAATTGGAAGCAGGAGAAAATAGCTAAATGAACTAAAACTATCAAGTGATCCCTCCCCACATTACACATCTTGTTCTGCAACAGCTGCTGGCACAGAGTGGCAGAGACACAATGCCAAACCCCAGCAAAGTCAAGAGAGAGGCTGCCTAGGACTTCCCTGCAAACAAGGATTCAGGAAAGGAGAGCTTTGGAAACTGTATTGCACATAACTGAAGAAAATTAAAAGGCACAGAGACAAATCTGACCTCTAAGAATGTCACAAATAAATTAAGCTCCAAAATTCAGAAGGAGGGAACTCGCAGGGGTTTCAGACTTTCTTCCCCTCTGCCCCACAGCTCAAAGCAGGCCAAAATGTAGGGAAAGCATGTAACACACCTGGGTCAGTGGCTGACACGATGGCCCCGAACAGGAGGCAGTCAGTGAAGTAGAAATCTCCCCCGAGCTGCCCAGTGACTTTCATCAGCGCCACGCAGCCGTACACGACGGAGCTGGGGATCAGGAGAGGCAGTTACACATCTCTGCAATGCACTAAAACAACATCCATATGGGCCTGGTTTCCCTGAACTTAACAGATTAAAGCTGCCCAAATGCCAGAGCACCAAAGAACTGCATGGGATGCACTGAGCCTGGTGAAACCCCAGGGCCATGATCTTGGAGGTGAATGCTGGACCACACACACCAAAGCACCCTCTGAGCTGGAGCACAGACAGGGTGCCAGCAGGGAACTGGGACCAGAGCTCCTCCAGGAGTACAACATGGCTAAAGAAAAGCAGCAGCCAGGCTCATGGGGTCTCAGGATCACTTTGCAGTGCTGCACATTAACACAGTTCAGTGAAGTCACCTTGGATTGCTACTATCCAAAGTGGGAACCATCCAGTGGCCTCTACACTGAGGGAACACATCTGTGCTCACCAGACACCCACCTTTGTGATACTGCCCTCCACTCCTGTGCCTCAAGTTTATGAGGGCTTATGCTTTCAATAATTTGAAGTTGCTGATTTATCATGATTTTCTCTGAAGTGTGAAACTTTCCTTGCCATGAATAACTATTCTCATGGGATGCTCAGATGCTGAGGGAGCACTTCACAATGAGACAGCAACTACCCTGCCCACACAGCAGAAGTTTGCACAGTAAATAGTATTATTTGCTGCTGCTGAGCAGCAGTAGCAGAGCCTGTGTGACCTTTCAGGGCAGGGATTAGCAGCTTCAGCTCCATGCTCAGAGCACTTCTCCCAAGCACTTCTCCTTGTGGAAGAACCAGACCAGCTCCATCTACTCACCCAATCACCAGGCAGGAAATGGCAGTGCCGAGGAAAGCATATGCCAGGATGGATCCCAAGTTTCTGAAGAAGTGCCTCTAGCAGGAGAAAAAAAAAACCAAAAACTGAATTATATTTTACTAACAATTTATTTCAAGCCTGCACAGGCACCCACAGTGTCCACAGCAACTTGGACCCAGCTCAGACACCATGAGGCACAGGGTGCCCAGCACAGCCCAGTGCCAGACCAGCAGTTAATGCAGCATTAATAAACATGAATGCACCATGTTCTCATAGCTGGGTGTTTAATAAGGTGCTATTCCAAGTCCTGGGAACTGACTTCCTAACCCAGCAGCATTCCTCCTTCCTTCTCCCACAAGCCAAACTGCATCATTCTCCTCTCCTTCCAAGTCAGCATTTCAGAGAGCTGCTGCTTTCTAAAACCTTCCCACACTCCCATGTGCTTGGAAAGCTGGGATGGCTGAAATGGCCTGGCTCACCCCAAAAACCCCTGCTGGAAACAGCTGAAGTCGCTGACCCTTCCCGGGCAGAGGGGCAGACAAGAATGATGGGGGCACTGCCAGCTCTGCTTCCCACAATCCCACATTTGCTGGGTAAAACCAAACCCACCCCCGCAGCTCTGGCCTGCTGAGCAAGCATTAAAGCCCTCACAAGTATTAAAAATTCTCTGGAGGCAGAGGAACTAAAAACATCGGCACTGTAAAGACACGTACCCTTTTCAAGCTGTAGCCTGCATAAAATATAATGGGAGGAAGCAAAATGTTGAAGAATACTTCAGGATCAAAAGTCACCTGTTAAGAAAAAAAAAAACCAACAGTAAAATCATTTGTTAAAATTTTGCAAGAGAAAACACAAATAAGAAATAGATGGAGGAAGCCCTGTACCCCCACCATGTGAATCCTGTTGGGTCAATGCTGAGAATGTGTCTGGGATCTTCTGGAGACAAATCCCAGAGTCTAAACAGCTTAAATTAAGATGAGCTAAAACTAGAGTTTCATTACATTGTGTTCAACACATAAATCGCTGCTCATCACAATCACAAGTCAAAAAAACAAAATAAAAACACTTAATCTAGCAGATCCAGAACCCACCCTGGGGAAGCAGCGCTCACCTCTCCATCACTGCCTCCCTTACCTTCCTCAGCATCTCATTATCCTGGACATTGTTGAGCTCCTGGGCACTGATTTCCCCCTTCAGGGTGTACTCGTAGAACTTCCCACTGATGTTCACCAGCAGCGTGGCTGGGCTGGTCTGCACTTGGCAGCTCAGGGTGACGTTGTTGACGTCGCTGGGGACGTGGATGCCGTAGCGCAGGACCACGCCAACCAGGACACCTGGGGAGGGACACAGCTCTGTGAGACAAACCACAGCAAACCCCCAGAACGGCCCCTCTGAGCATGGATGCAGCACCAGGATCCTGAGCCCCTGCTCAGCTGCTGAGCACAGCCACAGCCCAAGAACTGCCCCTGGGAATGGAACCATCCCTGTCCCCGTGAGCCAGGAGAATGCTCCGTGCTCGTGGGGAGCTCCTGACACAGCCATGGACAAGTCCTGAAGGATTTGAAGCACAGCAATCAGTCAGACCCTCTCTCCAGGGCAGCCAACATCGAGGGCATGCTGGGTTTTTTAAGGTGAGAACCTCACACTGCTGGGCCAGGTGCTGCTCACATGTGCCCAAACTGTGCCCCTTGCACCTTAAAACCTGACATTGATACGTCAATCTCTTCATTTTGGCAGGGATTAAAGATGATACCCAGCAACCAACTTGAATACTCTGAGGCTGCAAGCATCCTTCCTAAGGTGCTGCAGCATCATACAGCCTCCTCCCAGCTCTTCCTGCTTTTATAAAACCACATTTTGAAATACAAACATATAAACTGTTACATTTTGAAATACAAACATATAAAACTGTTTCCCAATCCAGGCCGACCACCCAGATCTACTCCTTGCCCCTGCAGATTTCAGCTCTGCACCACAAGCAGCAGCCCCAGGGCAGCCCCGTGAGGCAGCTCTGCCTCCAGCTCAGCTGCTAAGTAGGGGCATTTTGGGGTTAATTTGCAAGTCAGCAATTTCTAAGGCATTTTTCTTTTGTCGTCTGAGGTCTTGAATCCAGATTCAAGTGTGTTAAGTGCTCTCCTGGCAGAGTGTTTTGACATCTGCAGGCTGGGGAAGAGGGGTGTCCCACAAGACACCTTTCCACGTAGCCTTCAGCACAAAAGGGTTTGGAAACTCCTGGATGAAGGCAGCCCCGAGCTGCCACAGAAATCCTGGATCTTCACCCCATCTCTGAACCACACATTTATGAAAAGCCTTCAGACACGTGGGAACTACACACAGACCGCAGCGCTCTGAAGGCTTCTCCATTTGCCTCCCAGGACGCTCCTGCTCCTGACTGCTCCTTAATTAAAGCCTTGCTGTGCTTTCCTACAGGCAGGAGCACCCAGCTCTTCCCTTGCCACCACCTCTGGGAGCAGAGAAGGGGCAGGACACTGGACACTGGACACTGTGGGGTTTTCCAGACACCAACCCACTCCTGAGCTCAGCTCCCTGGCACAAGCCCAGGGGATGCTGTAGGTGCTCCTGGTTCCGAGAGGCTCTCAGGAAATGGTTCAGACTCTCCTGGCACTCACAGGGCTGCCCCAGCAGCAGCCTGTGAGCCAGTATCGACATGCTTTGGCTGCCAGAAGTTTTACAAAACTGAGCCCTGGGAGGGAGCTGAGCTGAGCAGAGGGAACCCAACACTGAGGAAGCTGCCAGCTGAAAGCTGCAAGGAGTTGAGAAGCTGAAGGCAAAGCCGGCAAATTAATTGAGTTCTTTCATGCAAAGTGCAAGAGATTGTTTTCATTGCATTTCTCCTGACTTCATTAAAAAGAATAAAAGCCCATGGGCTTTTTTTTTAAGGTGCTGTTGAACATTTCCGAGGTAACATTTTAAATGAAGACTAATATGTTACCAACCCAGCACTTAACAACAGTGGAAGCAGACAGGATCCCCAGGCGAGCATTAATCTGGACACCAAAAGGAAAGAAAAATGTAACAACTGAAGACATCCTGACAACAGGCAGTTTAGACACACACAGTCCAGGGGCCAAGTGGGAACAAGTACAAGGAAACTAAACTTCTAGAGAAACTTTTGTACATCCACCATCAGACTCTGAGAAGAACTGAAACAAAACTTTCAATTAATCATCCTAAATGCTGAGCACTTCAGATTGGGAACCTCATTTTAAACACTGAAATGAAACTTAAGGGCTACGAAGCACCTATTGTCTATCACTGTGAAATTACTCCAGCCACTGTCCAGCTCTTGAGCATCAGCTCTGAGCTGACAGTGTGACTTGCACGATAGAAATCCACCTGGAGCAAGAGTTTACAACTCCCAGTAAAAACACAGACGACAAGGAAACTGATGTGTTTTGACAAAAGAGATACATGCAAAAGTTTTGACTTAGTTGCTGTTGGGCTTTTTAAACAGAAAAAGACAAGCTTTTGCAAATTGCTTCTCTTGTTCAGATTTCAGGGTCTGTTTTGCAGCCCCTTCCACATTTCCAGTGAACTTCCCTGGGGCTAAAAGCATCGCAGGGAGCCAGGGACAGTGATACCTCCTTTCTTCCCTGCAGATTTTAAGTTGTTACGGTAAAACAACAGTATCTCATCACTCCTTGGGAATTACACGTCCCTTTTCCTATGGCACCTGAGAAGCAAATGCCAAAAGCCTCGACACCGAGGAAACATTGGGATTTTCTGCATCAGACAGGTGACATTACTGATTTCACCAGCAATTCTCCAAGCACAGTCTGCAGAAGAGCAGACAGAAAAGGTCTATTTTATGGACCAGCAGGAGACTGAAACAACCCAGGTTGTGCTCTGAGAATAAAGTGAGCACTCAGGTAGGTCAGGGAGAGAGGATAATCAAAAGGAAGAAATGTCCAGGAGAAGAAGAACAAGGTGAAGGGCAAGTGTGAAAGCATGAAAGGAATAGAAAGTCACATGTGGGGAGCTCTGGGGCAGCAGGAGAGAGAAGACCTTCCATGCTGGAAGCATGTCCTCCCACAGCACAGCTCCTGCCCCAGGAGGTGACCATCCCCACCCTGGGCTGGAGGCCAGAAACACCTGAACCCCCCTGAGCGGTGGCTGGAAGGAATCTGAAAATGCAGAGCAGTATTTTGTGTCCCTGAAAAAGCAGAGCAGTATTTCGTGCCTGTGCGCTGACACAAGTGCCTCCACCCCTTCATTTGGAAGGACACTTCCAATTAACTGAAACTTGGGATCACAAAAGTGGCACAAACAGGTCAAGTCACAGCCTTCGGATCAAAGCTTTCTGCTGGGTGGGAGATCCAGCCACATCTGACTCTGTGTGGTCACACATCAGCCCCAGCCAGCAAGGGCCACACAGAGGACAGACACTAACTACAGCACGCAGCAGGAGATGCCTTCTCCATCCTAAATTCAACAGATCTTCCCTAGATATGGATCCATGGCTGTGCTGTCCCAGGGGAGGAGGAACTCTAAAGGCAGGGGCTTGTGCACACAGGTCTCCAAGCAGCAGGATAGAAGGTTGCTGGCTCTGCAGGCCCTGAGCATGGCAAAGGGTGGGAGAATCCCCCAAATGGCCTCTCCACTCTTCCTGGGCAGCTTCTGGAAATCTGGATGCTCTAAACACATGCCGGAAACACAGCCTCTGGCCCCAGGATGTGGGATCACAGAATCACTGAATGGGTTGGGTTGGAATGGGACCTTGATGATCATCTAGTTCCAACCCTCCAACACCTTCCACTAGACCAGGTTGCTCAGAGCCCCATCCAAGCTGGGATGCAAGGCTCCTGACCAGTGCAACAACTGGTCTGTGCTGCCCCCGGTCCCCAGGCTCAGCTCTGGAGCAGGTAAGTGGGACCTGCCAGTGCTTGGTGACGTGGTAGCCCATGACCCTGCCAGCTTCACCCCGTGAGGCCGTCTGGAAAAACCCAACCAGTTCCTCACTGCCAGAGATTTGGGAGTAACCCTGCCATCGAGAGCCCTCCGTATGCAGGGTTTGGAAAACAACCAACCCTCTCTCCAGCAACACCCAGATAAGGCTCAGCACGGGGCACAGCAGGACGGGGCCGTGCGGTGACACAGCCGCGCCCACCCGGGGATGTGTCGGTCCCCCCGCAGCCCTTTGCCACCAACAAGCCCGTGGCACCCCCTCGGCCAGGGGCCACCAGGCACTGCCCGAGAGAACGATGCGCTGCCGGTCTCACTCTGCTGCCACGGGAGCGGGCGGTCGGGAGAGCCCCCAGCCCAGCGCAGAGCCGGGAGCGGCCGGGCCGGGGCTCGCAGCGCTCGGAGCAGCTCCCGGCCGGGTGGGCAGGGAAGGGGCGCGCGGACCGGGCCGGGGGT
>VWZP01011328.1:165521-191116 GCA_013396995.1 Dicaeum eximium | reverse complement strand
GCAGAATGTGGGCAGTGAGAGCAGTCTCTGATAACAAACTCTGTGCTGCTGCTTCTGCCCGCCTTCACTCTCTGACCCAGTCTTGAAGGCACAGAATATAACATCCAGCATAAACAGAGCAGATGACTGGGGATACAAGCATCATAAAGTCACCCTAGGACATGCAGTCACATGGAAAGGAGTGTGGCTGAGATGTGTGTTCTGCACTGAGAGCAGGCACACAGCTCCTTGTGGAGCTGGTGAAAGTGGAGACAGAGCGGATTTGTATCATGGAGTTTGAATGTAGTAGTCAGATATATATAGAGAGAGATTGAGATATATATATATATATATATATATATATATATATTCTGGAACTTTACAAAGAAAACTAAAAGATCCTAACTATTAATGGAAAACATAAATGTTCCTTACTAAGATATCAGCAGACCTGGAGGTTTTGCTTCTCAGGTGAATAGTGATGTACCAATAGACACTAATACATTGAAAAGCCAAGTGAGTGAGATGTGGGATATGGATTTGTACAGAGTTCTCAAGGCCTGACAGAAGGCTCACACAGAATGGATCTTTATGCAAACTCTGAGATAAGAACTGCTGACTTATAAATGCCATGGAATAGGACAGATACTGTTGAGAGAGAAATGGAGCAAGAAAAAAGTTTCCAATGATGGCCTTGCAAATAAGACTAGATACTTTAGAGAAATAGAACTATTAAAGATGCATTATAGTAAGACCCATGAGGGGTAATTTTAGATGATTAGCTTTAAGGCATCTCCAGCATGGTGTAGCAAAAAGCTGATAGGCCAAGAAATGCTTATAGTTTATTGTAAGAAGGAAATTGTTAGCTTCTGATTGTGATAGTGATAGTGTGGATTATAACATTTGTATTATCTTACTTTTTATTCTATTTTCAATCTCATATAAAAAGTAAAATTTGTAATTAAAAGTTAATTTGTAACTTTATTTATTGTTTATTTGTAATAAAAAGTTAATTTATNGGCATCTCCAGCATGGTGTAGCAAAAAGCTGATAGGCCAAGAAATGCTTATAGTTTATTGTAAGAAGGAAATTGTTAGCTTCTGATTGTGATAGTGATAGTGTGGATTATAACATTTGTATTATCTTACTTTTTATTCTATTTTCAATCTCATATAAAAAGTAAAATTTGTAATTAAAAGTTAATTTGTAACTTTATTTATTGTTTATTTGTAATAAAAAGTTAATTTATAACTCTCTTCAAATCCATTTCCCACAGTAAGAGCCATTATTTCAGGCTTACTCAATAATGCAGATCTCAGGGGCAGCCTGAGGAGCTGTCTGCACTGTGGGGCGTGGCTGTGTTGGGTATATCCCACTCAGTTCAGCTGATAACATGTGAGAGGATGGGAACTGAGTTTCTCAGCTAATGAGGAGCACAGGATCAGTTATGATCTTGTCCTGTAACCCAGATTTGGTCATATTCTGATATGACATCTTTCCCAAACTGAAGTTGGGCTTGTTTGCCTCTGCTACTCTTCAACTATGCACACATAGCACAGAGGGAACATGCTCTTCTCTTCCTTCTGGATGCCTGGAAACATCCAGGGTTTTGCCTTCCTGAGATCTGAGCTAATGAGAAATGTGAAGAATCACAGATGTGACCTTGCTGGGAAGCTCCACAGACAAGACTTCTTGCTTGATTTTTTCAGTCTGGTTTTACTTGCCCAGGCTATTTGTCCCTAAGCCAGGCACAGCATCTGGAAAGAGTGGCTGAAGTCATGCTTCGTGTCCCTTTTTTCATGGGGTCAGGAGTTTCTAGGTCTTTGTCTTACAAAGCCTTTCCAGCAAAGCCTGATTCAGACACTGTTACTGATGTATTTGTAAGTCTGTGTTGCCCTTTTCCCCCTCCATTTGTGGAGTGGGTTCCCCAGGGAACAGGGTCTGAATTCTCCTCACTGCCTGGCCTGGCTCCAGTCTCTCACTTGTTTTGAGGAGACAATGGTGCCTTTTGGGTCACAGATTCCTTCTCAGCCCTGCTGAAAGTTGCCTGAGCCCACCAGAAGCCAACAGTGTTGGGCCCTGCTCTAGGTGCAGGACAAATGTATATGAGCCTGTGATTTGCCTGAATCTTGCTTGTATTGGGAACTCTGGCTGTGATGTCCCTTCCTTGTGTTGCCTGCCAGAGTTCTCTCTACCTGATATATCCCTCCAGGACAGTCAGAACAGGTTTTCAGTTGTCAGGAACAGAATAATTGCCCTGAGTGGGCTGTGTGGGGCTCAACCCATGCAGAGCTGAGCAAAACTCTTGTCCTCAGACTCTGCCTCATAAGGCCAGGCTCCAGTTCCATCTGTTGCCTCCTCAGTGCCATCCCCTCCTGGTGGTGTGTGTGCCCCTCTTCTGGCAGCTCTGGCAGTAACAGGAGGTCAGAGAACACCAGATCTGTGCTGCAGTCTCTGAATGTGTCCCTGATGGTGCTCTCTCTCTCTCTCTCTTGTTCAAGGGACATTTCCAAACGAAATCTTCCCTCTGACCCTTGACTCCAGGAGGAAACACAGCTCTGTCCTGATCCCTTCCACCCTTGTGGATTTGATCTGGAACACTTGGTGAGGCTTCTGTGATAAGCATATCACGTTGTTTTGGGATCTCATGCTACTTGTTTGTTTTTCTAATAGTTTCATTTTCTAAATGTTTCCAGACAAACTGTGGGCCGCTTCCTGTTAACTAGACAGCCCTCTGTTCTCCTCCTCTTTCTCAAGTTTTCCATGAGAAGTTGTATTGCTGTTAGGATCCTTGTTCTTTATTGTCCTTTTGTCCATGAAGTTTTTTCTGTGCAAGTCTCTGTCCAGTCCTTCCTTTCTCTGCAGTGGTAAAGCTGCACTGACCCAGGCCTTAGAGGAATTATATTAGCAGCTTTCTGCCTTCTTCAACAATTAGGAGCAAAAGCTGTGGTTTTATTTTTCTGTGATGTTTGACTTGAACTATGGATTTCTATGGATAAAATCATATGTAAATACCATTTTGTGGTTGCTCTGATGAAAAATGGTTTTTGATCATATTTCTTGATGACTTGCTCTCTGGTTCATAACTCTGTTTCTGCTAACCACCAGCTTTAAAGACAGTGGTAGAAAACAGACTGTTGAGTTAATGCAGCTTGTCCTTGGAGAGTGTGCTGGAGCTGCCCCTTTCTGCCACACTTTGCTCAGTTAAATCCAGCTCATGCTCTTGCCTCTTGAAATTACAGCTGCTCATCCTGTCAGGGATAGGGGACAGTTAGGACCATATTCTTTAGATTCTTTAGGGCTACTATTGTATAATACAAGGATTTAAGAGGATTTTCTTGAGCAGGATGGTTTCCTTAGGAGTGTCCTTAGTCTGGTCCTGCATGTGGGTTCCAGGCTGTCTCCAAAATAGAGCTGGAGCTCACCAGTCTGGCAAGTGTTGGCAGAAAGAGCTCTGTTGGGTTGTAAAACCTGCTCTTCACCTCCGTGGTCTTATTCCAGTGTTTATATTCTATTGCTAGTTGGGGCTTTTTATTCCGTTTCTTCAGAACATGAAAATAATGAACTATGTTTTACTTCGACATAGAACAGTACATAGTTTTTGGCTTTGTTTTTTAACAAGTGATTGGGCAGAGGCACAGTGACTCATTCTGACTCAGCTGAAGTTTTTCAGAAGAGGTAAGGCAGGATAAGGCCTGAAACCTGTCTCACCTTCTCATTCGTGTGTAGGGAAGATCAAGGGACTGTACTGATGTATTCTGAGAACTCTTTCTGTCAAGCCCAGCATCCCAAAATATCAAGAGTAGCCTCAAACTCCCTGTTCCGCTGGTATTGTCTCCTGCCAGCCTGGTTTTCCAGAGCAAGGAGCTGCAGTGAGCCAGGGCCCCTCGTGCTGCAGGAGCTGCCTGTAGTACCTGGTGTTGCTGCAGGGCCCATGTCCTGAGCTGGATAACCTTTGGCTGGAAGCAATTTTTTAACATCAGAAGGTTTTTGATTTTTCTCTTCCTCGCTGGTACCCCTGTTGAGTTGTGGTCTTTGCCAAGATGACCTAGAACTTTGTCACCCGCAGCCTCCTGGTTCTGGGAGAGTGGCAATTGGGGCACATCATCTCACATTACAGCTTATCACTTGTTTCCTGTGTTCAGCCCCACCACCATGGAAGATGACACAGGTGGTGCAGGGACAAGAGACTTTATCCTCCAGTTCACACAAAGAGCTCTGGAAATAGCCTGGAAGTTGCTGATTTCTGTTTTGCAGTAAACTTTCCTAATGACTGTATGTACAAGATGTTCTTTGATTCAGTTGTTGCCCATCTTGTATAAATGTCTATAACTAGAGTGAAACTATTTAATTTTTCTGACTCAGGGATTTTCTTTTGTAAGAAGACAATTTCCAGTGATATTTCCACTTATCTGGAATAACTGAGAGAGTAAGGAAAATAACTTGTGACTAATTTCACTTGTTGGCTCTTCTGCTATCACCTGCTATATGCCTCTGTTATTCCCTGAGCACTGGGAGTGAGGGGTTTCCCTGGGATTAGGCATGAGATTTTTCACTTTGGTGATCTAGCCAGTGGTCTAACCCCCAAGCTGTCCTGCAGAACATGGGCACTGTTGCTGTTCTGTTCTCCCTTTAGCCTTTCATTATTGTGCCTTTGCCCAAAGCAAAGCCACTGTCAGGTGAGTGTTGGCTTTAAAGATTCCATTATTTTCTCTAAAAAAAATGGAAAGACTAACCGTAAAAAATACTGGCAGTCTTTAGTTATACAACTCAGCATTCCTGTGGGTTTTAGTCCAAATAAGGCTGCAGGGCTGCATGGTGATTTGGGAAGAGCTGCCAGTGATTTATAAGGAGAGAAGGGGGAAGCTGCTGGTCAGGTGAATTTGCAGAGAAGAAAGCTGTTTTCTTCTCATCCATTGCATGCAGCTTCTCTTAAGCACAGCATTCCTCTCTGCACAAGCAATTCTTACACTTCCTGCTCTGGCTGGAATAAATATGTTCCAGAAATGATCCTCTTGAGAAAGAAAATCTGTTGATTGCCTTGATATAGTAAATATGTTGGCCTTGAGAGAGACTTGTTGTTCTCCTCCCAAGAGAAAGGTCAAAGAGGTCCAGGTGAGTTAAGAGAGGGTCATGCCTTGTTTAGGTTATGTCTGTTGCCCATTGCAAAATCACCAAAGAAGCTGATCAAAATTCTGAATTTCCACATCAGGTCAAAACTCTGAAATGTTCATGTAAGATTGAAATGTGTAAGGAAAAACTGGTGCATTTTAAATTGCTGAGCTATTTTTGGCATTTGTCCAGATAAAAATAGTTTTGGTTAAAAAAACGGAGTCAGGTTTGTGTATTTTCTTTGTAGTAGTTCCGTATTAAGTACAATCCTTCTGGGAGCCTCTTAGCTCATGAGTTACAGCCTGGGATTAGGCTGCTGCCATTCCAACCTTTAATTCAGTTTTGTCTGTGGGGGTTTTGGCTCCTGCAGCAGTATACAAAGCTTGAGTCAATTAAAAATTGTGTAAGAAATACAGTCCTCTGAAGAGCCTAGGAAGAGTAAATTTTTTTTCCCAGACTGCAAGGAAGGTGTAGCCCTGCATTATCTAATATTGCCTGGAAATGAAATAGCTGCAGCACAGGTCAGAGTGAAATATTTAATTAGAAAGGAGCAATCTGACCAAAACTTTGCTTTAAAATTTTCTTCACAGTAATTCAAAACAAAATTAAAAGATAAAAAAGGGGAGGGGGCAATTTGATTTTTATGGAAACTTCAGTTTTCCTGTGAGAAAACTGTATTGCCATTATGTTCTATCCAACCTTAAGAGCCTTTGAAGAAAGCTAAACAAAACAAGCCACAAATTTTAACTGCTTATCGCAATGTTGAATTGCTATAAGTCATGCATCATCTGAATATCATCTGAATATCAGAAAAGTGAATTACTCACTTTTCTACTGCCTTCTTCTGTCCCTGTAATTTTATAGGCTGTAATCCTGGCCCTACTCAGGTCAATGCCAAAGCTTCCACTAATTTACCTTGAGAGAATGGACTTTACCTGCTTTCTGTTTCAGTAGTGGTGGGTAGAATGCATCTTAGCCATCACAAAATTACTCTGCAGTGCTTTTCAGTTCATTCTAACTCTGGTTTCAGTCATCCCATGTTTTACTGGTTCTGAGAGAGAAAGTCTCCAAGGAATCCTAAGAGTAAATCTGAGACATGTTCTGTATTTTATGCAGTAAATTCTAAATACTACTATTTGGAATTGTGTTAAGGAACTCCATATTTCATGGAGGGCTGCCCTACTCATAGGGAAATTTTTGTTGTATTTTAGCATTGCTGGTAGGTGTTCTGGAGATTTGGTGTTAAGGAATTGCTGTGAGTTTGACTATTTAATGTCCTAAAGTCAGACAGGTCCCCAGCTGCATGAACTAAGCTTAACCTGGTCACAGCAGACCTGGCAGTGGGGATGTGATATCACCCATGAAGGGAGGGCCTAGGTAAGAGTTTCAGTACTCTGCTCACTTATTTTACTAACATGGAGTTTTTTGGAATCTTCTGTCCGCACAAATCCTGTTCTGCAGTTTGAGGCTTTGCTCAAACTCTTGCCAGCTGTAAAAGCCAGGTTGCTTGAGGCATCAGCACTAGCAGGACCTGGGATTTGGGAAATGGTAAATAAGGGGCTCCACCTTGCTTTGGAGACTTTCTTCTGCCATTGTGAGTGACTCCCATCAATCCTTCTCCAAACCATCAAGAGCATCTCCACATTGTTAGGAGAACAGAAACAACCAAGGCTTGTCAATTGTTTTGGGCTATTTAGGCCTCAAGACAAACCCAAACACAAAGTCTTGCCTTCAGAGGCTCCCAGGTTACTGAAATTGGGGTAGCCTGAGGAAAAACCCAGCCTCTGAAGAGTGGGCAGCAAGGCACACTTGTTGTTAGTCCCCCTTCTCTACTGTTGAACTTTTTCTCCAAATTTCTATTACTTGGGAGCTATTTTGAGGCTGAAATACTCCTTGAGATTGAACAATTTTGCAAAATCTATACCCTGAAAAATATTTCAGCTTCATTCACAGAAAATTAGCCTTTTGGTGCTTCACATTCTCATGATTGTTCAGCTCCTGGTGTCTCTCTGTACCTGCTCTTCTCTGTCTCCTTGTTTTTTCTCTCTTTGAGAACTGATGGCCTTTGTGAAATACAGGCCATCAGAACACCCCTGAGTCCCTGGTCTCCTCCCAGGTGAGGGATGGTGTTAACTTTCCAGTAGGAACCATGGAAATTGGTGTTCAGGTGTCAGCCAGAGCTTTCAAAACTCCCAAAGGGATTTTCGAGTGGGAGTAGCTCTTTTCAGGGAAATAGGTTTATATTGGCACAGGTATGAAAAGAGCCACCTCCTTTCCTGAGAGATAGATGCTTTATCTTGCCATAACAGAATCACAAAGAAATGAAAATTCAGGCTGAGTGAATAACTGTGCTTAATAAGGGAAAGAGAGAATTTATTTACCAAATCTGGAAAAATACAGAAATGTCCAATGCTGAGGAAGAAGGCTCTCCTGCAAGCCTCCAACCCACACAGCATCCTGCTCTCCTGGATGGGGGAATGCTCTCAGAGGAGAGCAGCATATGCACTCTTTCACTGTCTGGTTTACACTACATTGCATTGTGTTTATCAGCATGATGTTTATGGATTTTAGGAGACTGTACAATGACGTGAATTATTTTGCAACCAGCTTTTGTTTTTACCCCCTGCAGTTTCCCATGAGAGCTCACACATTCTGTGTAGTAGTATGCAGTAAAGCAAAACTTTTGTTTATTTTTTGTTATAAATCTATTCCCTTGAAAAAGTAATTGGCTGCCCTTGGATTTTGTGCTATGAGGAATCTTCTTGTCACTTATAGTTGTATGTCTATCTGCTGTCTCTTTTTCCTATAGTACAGTTTTCCAAACGGAAGAATCCTTCTTTGCCTAATCTTTATTCAGCTTCTAAGCCTTTTTTTTTCCCACTTACCCCTCTCTTTTCCTAACTCCAGTGTATATCCCATAAGGGTAATTCCTAATGCTTTGTTACCTCTCATAAGTCATGAGTTTGCCTTCAGTGTTCTGTATGAGGACATTGGGTTCTCCTTCCAAATTAATTTAGTAACTATTGACATGTGTGTGCACTGGCAGACTTTCTCTCCCAGTTGTATTACACAGCATTTACCGACATTGAGTTTTGTCTGCTGGTTTTCTGTTCACTTACTCTGGCCCAAAAGAGCCCTCTGTGGCTCTTCAAATTCACCTTCAGGTTTCACTGTTATGAATATTTGAGCAAAATTTATCAGCTCACCCATCACCCTGAATTTCATTGATCTGCAATGTGAGGAGCATTTCACATTTCACCTGTTCAAATTAGAATATTGAAAACTTAAAACTATTTGAAGACCTCTAGGGAAAGAGGCATTTTTAACCTTCAGCCCATGAAGTCTTATATTGTTGTCAGTGTCTTTTCAGAGCTGTCCACAATGAAGTCTCAAACTAACTTTTGGTATGGGTAGGTGTATCTCGAGCATTCACAAATCTCTCTGCTTATTTGTCAGTTGTAAAGATTTTTGAGAGTTTTTTCTTATTTTAAGAACTGTGTACACACACATCAAGTTTCCAGTATTAGTAGGTGATTAGCAATTACTACACTTCTTCCCGGAATTTCATCTCTTGCTGGGAAGTAATGTGAAATACTTTCTGGTTAAATGCTGTGTTCAGTTAGTTGTCAGTCTGCCAGACTTATTGACACGAGCTGCCACTGTCCAGCTCTGCCCAGAAGAGAACAACCTGTTCCCTCTGCAGCTCCTGTGCTGAGCAGGGTTTTCCTTCTGCCCCTCAAATGCTCATTTCATGGTACAATAACCCTGTGCACGCTTTTGTAAGTAAAGCAGAAAGGAATCCAAAGCCCGCCAGATTGAGAGGATTTGTCTGTCTCCTCAGCAGTTCCTGTCTGGCAGCCAAGTGGCTGTGTCTGAAGGGAGTCTGTCTCCACATCTGGGCTGTGGTTTTGCCATGTCATTTCTCTTCTGCATCAAGCAATTTTCCTTTTTATGGGCTCAAGGCAAAGAGGTTGCCTTGGACTCTCAATGCTGCCAGTTTTTCCCTGCTTAAAGAGGGGAAAATCCTGTAGAGGCAAGTAGGTTAAAATGCAGAGTAGAGGTGTGTTACTAGTGAGCGCGACACGAACGGCAGAGAGACTACCACACTGGACCAGGGAAGGTGGAGAAAAGAGAGATTTATTATGAGTTTACAGAGTTATATAGTGTTCTGACAATGGCCAGGGATTGGAGAGAAAGGTCACCACCTTTCTAATCACACTGGTTAATAGAAGAGTCTATCAACCTTTCTCCTCCCAGGAGAAGGAATGAAAAACAAAGGAACAGTGAAGAAATCATCTGCCTGTTTACAGAAAACCTCGTGAAGAATTTTATCATAGAAATTAAAACATCAGATAGCTAAAACTCAAAGCAACAGAGGTGAAGTGTGGGGATGGGGAAGAGCTGGTGTGTGTGTGGGTCTGGGAGAGGGAGCTGGTGTTGCCAGTGAAGTTACTGAGGAGCAGTGGTCCCACTGTAGGGTAGGGAAGGTGTCAGGGCTGTGTAGGAGCTGGCAAGGAGCAAGCCAGGAGTCGGGAAGAGCTGGTTGGGAGGTGAAGCAATGAAGAGCTGTGAAACCTTTGGGATACACTGACTGTGTAGTGGCAGAATTTTCTGATCTGTCTGATCAGAAGACATTCCTTTGCTTACAGATGCCTCCTTAGCAGCTGTTTGAGTTGAACTTTCAGAAACAGCCCACCTGCATTTTTTTCTGAGTGGTGTTAGCAATTCAGGACCCAGAAATAGCAGCAAGAAGCATAAATAAATTCCTTCTAGTGGCTTTTATTTCTATTCATCAACAACACAAATGTTTCCCTTTCCACAAATGTACCTGCCTGACGTAGATCCTGCAGAGAGGAATGAGTTTGGGTTTCCATATTTAGTCTGTCTTTATCTTCAGATCAAAGATGTTTAATTTTAAGGGAAGAGCTTCTTAGCTACCAACTTAATTTTAAGATCTGGAGCCTGAGCTCCTGTTACAGCTCATGTTATCACTAGAAATAAAGACTGTGCCTTGATTCTGACGTAGAACAGGCGCTTGTTTGTTCTTCTGTGGAGGTCTTAAATATGTGCTTTTGTAGCTCAAATTACCTGGGACTACTCCATGTAAGAAAAAAAGGATGAGTATGGGTAGAACAGTATTCAAACAAGCAAATAACCACATGCAGGAAAGTAAATTATTCTCCAGATCCTTTGTGAATGGAAAAAAAGGTAATGAGCTGGAGGAGATGCCTTCTAGCAGTAAGGATGGTGAGGCAGTGTATTCAGTCATCCATGGCAGCTGCTGAGGCTCCAAAGTCACAGCTTTTCCTGACAAGGCAAATGCAGTTGCTTGTACACAGGGCAGATGTTCTCATCAGCACATAAAAGTGCAGCTGCAGTCTCATCCCTTTCATCCTCTCAAAGCTAGAATGCCCTCTTTGCACTGATTTCACTTCATTAGGAAGTTCTGTACTGCTTGGTTTCTCTTGTGCAAGACTTTCTCCTTTGTCACAAACTCCCCTGTATCCCCTGTGTCCTGGTATCTTGGTGCATGCTTATGTGAAACTGTGGTGCTGTTCTTTTTTGCTATTTCAACTTTTGTTGCTATTTCAGCACAGAAAAGAGGCACTGTGTCAACAGAACACTTCCCCTCTGGCTGCTTGGCTAAGCCTGTGTAGGTGTGCACACATGCACTCCCTGTGTTTGAGCTGGGAAATTTCCAAATAAATTGAGACATGACAGCGCAGTGAAAGATCCTGGCATGAGTAAGAGTGTCAGAACAGCTCATGTGTCCTTTGCCAGCCTGTCTTGCTTTTCTGGTGCCTTGGTGTTGTTATCAATTATTTCATCATGTGGGAAACCTGCAGTGTGGAAGGGAAAGAGATAATGCAAATATCCCTGTGCACAGGAAGTGGAACTGCCACAGTGCAAGCTAAGCAGTGACCTGGAGGTGTTCTGAGCCACCAGGGATAGGGGCTCAGCCTCTTTTAAAAGAAAAGTTCTTTGCAATACCTGTGGGGTTGCATGATGCTGCTTTTATACACAGGCTGCAGGATGGAATGAGCTGGAGAAGCTTCTGTGTCTGTGAGCTCAGATGTCCTTCAGGTGTTTCGCAGAGTGCTGAAAGAAAGGTCTGAAAAAACAATGGGAAATGGCCACTTCCACCTTTGTCTCCAAAGCTGCAGCAAGGACTACAAGTGTGGCTGTGAATCACCACAGCTCCTGAACAGGTTTCTTGTTCTCAGATTTGCTCTCCTTAGCCCTTCTACCACATCAGGAATTAACCCACGCTTCCACCCATCAAATGCTTAACATTTCATTGTCACAACAGTCAGGTAATGCTCTAGTTGTGTCCTGGTTTAGGACAGACTGGGGAAGAAAACCTCCCCTAGAAAACAAACCTCCTTCCCCCCCTTCCCCCAACCCCGGGGTCGGGAAGGAAAACCTCGGAGGAAAGTGGAAAAAACCTGTTTATTTTACAAATAACACTCCCCAACACAGAAAAGAAAAAAAAACAGCCCCAGATGTTACTCAGGCAGTCGCTGTGAAGGGAGGGCACTTCCGCGTCTTTTGCAGACTCACGTCCCAGAGCAGGTCCTGAGCCGGTCCAATTCTTCGGGAAACAGGGAAGAAAGAAAGGGAAAGAGAGAGAGAGACGGCAAAGCAGCCAGCAAAAAAAAAGCAAGCAAGCAAGAAGCGAGCAAAGCCGATGCAGCCAGCAAGCAGCCAAAGCGAAAGTAAATCAGCCAGGGCAGCGTCCTGCCGAGAGAGCGAGAGATGGGGGGGCAGCGGGGGAGGAAACCCGCCGCCCTAGACAAAACAAATTCCAAAAAGCGATTGGGATAGGAGACACCGTCAGCCTAGGACACGTTGTTAAACGTGGAATTTCTCTGGAGGCTTGCCCACCCCTAATTATCTGATTGCAAGCTGAGCTTGATGGCTGACAATCTTTGAACCGATTATCACACAGAACCACAATGCAGCCAAGGCATCTCAGCTCCAAGGATAAAGCACATGGGGATTGCCAGAATTTTAACAGTATAGGTGAGGCTGTATTGGCCACAACAGTAAGAACTATAATTTTGAAGGCGGATCCAGTTTTCCCACGTGATCAGTGGTCAAATTCTGCCCTGACATTTCAAGCAAGACCCTTATGTGATAATGTCATGCAGGTGAGACACTCTGGAGGTCACAAACACGATGTACTGACACGAGCACTAACATAGCAAGTACTGAGCTATTTGGGAACATTCTGCCAAAGGCTTGTTCTTCACAGATATGGCCAAAGTGCTTCAGACATCAAAAGAGTTAGTGAAACAACCTTTTGGTGTGCTCAGCTAAAAATCTAAGAGTGTGTAGGATTTTTCCTGGTTTTATTTATAGGAGGTTTTCTATTAGCTAAATTATGTGCTAGTCTTGGGTGTCCTCTGACATCTGTGAAAAAAAGAGAAGTTTTTCAGTTTCAGAGTTGTGATTTGGCAATGAAATGAGTGGGAAGGGTTCCTGTGTTCTGCTCTTTTCATTGACTGAGATGCCTTGCAGACAAGAGCTGAGCAGTGCTTGTTGGGGGTGGGTATTCAGGCTTTAAGGTTCTCCTATTAATTGCTTGTTTTGCTGGCCTTTTTTGATTTCTGTCTGTTTTATTAAGTGTCCTGCTGGTGACTATGCCTGTATTCTTGACCTTTATAATAATGTAATCACTTTCTAGTGTATAATATCCACTTAGTCATGAATCCTTTTTCTTTCTGACATTTTGGGAAGGCTTGGGGGAGGTCTCACTGTAAGAGCACTCAGGCAGGCAGCACAGGGAAGGACGAAGGGGACTTGAGCCAAGGCAGGAGACTCCCCACGTACAGCATTGAAAGAAGTAAAGGTGGAGTTGTGCAGGTCATCTTCCAGGGAGCCCTCTCCCAAGCTAGGCAGAAATGGGAGCAGTGCCACTCTGCAGTATTTGATGTGGCTTTCTATTTCTTTAACAACCTCCTAATTTGTTTTACTCTGCCATTTCATCTAACCCAACACTGCCCTCACTTCAACATTAATGATTTTAGCTGTGCAAATTATTTTGAGAATTGTGAAGTCAAGTGTTACTGGGTGAGGAAGGGCTGCAGAGCAAAAGTCTGATTTCCAGCATTGCCCAAAACGAATTCATTTTCCTTAGTGTAACTGTTTTGATTTCAGAATAGATTGTAAGATGTTCTTGTTAGAATTTGGCATTCTGTTTCACATCCTGCTGAATTGTGCTTTCTGCTGTGTGCTACATCAGCTGCTTATTTTACCCTGCTAATATTTCCTTACCATTGCCCATGTCTGAAGGTGCACTCTGTCTGCAGCGTGTCCCCTTTGACACTGACAGAAAGAATCCTGTGCCAGTAATAATAACTACATAATAGGTCCTCTTCAGTCTTCCGCATGCTTGGTGTTTCAGTTTCTTTTTTCATTTAGTGTCTGGATTTGATGCATCTCAGAACGTTGTGCAACAACTGCAGAAAGGATAGTGGCAAATATTACATGCCCATGCTGAAATTCACACATAAGTCATAGAAAAATTCTGGTTTAGTCGTTTGCAGTCAACACGTTGACACAAACGTACCTTGGTCTTTGGCTTTCAGAATTCTTTGGATCTAAAAATAAAAGGATCTGAATGAATCTTGGGATTTTTAGTATAATTAGCTGTTTACTCTGCAACAGCTTGAGTAGGGATTTTGAAATGCCCCACATGACAAAATGTTGCCCAGCTGGAGAGGTGGCCAATGATGAAAACCAGAGAATGCTCGTATTAAATGGAATTGTGGGAAACACATAGCTTATGCTTTTATTAATCAAATATTTGCTGGGTACACAAGACTTGAATGAAAAAGCACCGACTATTCATCACCTTCCCCAGTAAGCTGTTCCAGAAGTTAAAAATTTTCTCTGAAACACATCTGGGTTGTGATCACCACCAAAGGGCCCAGTACCTGGAAAGAAACTGATGGAAAATCTTCCCAGTCCTGTGCAGTGACCCCTTGACCAGGCTGGTGGTTTCCAAGAATTTTGGTGTCCATCCCACAAGCTTCCCTGTGCCCACCCGGCTTTTGTCTCATCATGGGAGAAGTGGGGGTAGAAAACTGCTGAAGTCAATGTAAAGGGGTTTTTGTGTTGGTAGTAAAACTGTCAGTGTGTGGGTGGTTCCTAATACTGCATTTCTCCAAATGTCCACTCTGCCAGAGCAAGCATTCCTGTTCTTGTATGACAAGGAAGGAGGTCTGGCAGTAGGAAGTGGGAGTGCTTCTGTTTTCTACCATTTCTTCGTATTTGTGCCTTGGTTGTTAAGCTGGGCCTGGCAGCAGCTCTGTGCTGCTACATTCAGAGGTTGGACCACACTCTCCAGGTACAACCCTGGGCATTAATGCAGGGAAATGGGGGCATGTTGTGTGTCCCCACTGGTGTTCCCGGGGATACCAGTCCTGTCCCAAACTCACATAGAGCCAAGCACCTGCTTGTGCTAAGGAAAGGTAAGATTTGTCCTGGGCTTTTCAGTCACAAGCACCTGGTGTGGGAAATGAGGAGATGAGGCTGTTCTGCCTAACCCTTCCTTTTGCTTTTCCATCCATCTCTTCTGGGCTCAAAGAGAGTCTGCAGCCAAAGAAGGCTGGTGGTTCATCACACCAGTTGGGTTCAGATCCATGAGAGAAGAGGATGAGTATTTAGAACTTCAGACTCACAGACACTGAGCCAAGCTGGTTGTACCAAGCATCCTGTATTTGATATCTGTGATCATCTTGGTCCTCTGATATCATGATCATCTTGCTGTGGGGTAGTAGAGAATTTATGTCCTACATCCCTTGGGCTTGGATGCTTTTTTTTCCCCCATTATCTATTTTTAATTCATAAAGACTTCACATCCCTACACTGCAGAAGCTGAGGAAAGCAATATTAAACTTCACATCTGAGGACTACCACATTCCTTCTGTTTTTGGGAGTGTAGCTGTGCATTCCAAATGCAGGCAGTGGAAGCCAAGTGAATAGAAGGGACTCAGGAGGCTGGAGAAGTTGACTTTGTTTTGCAGCATTCTGACAAGGGATTTCCCTTAGATGTTGTAACAGCAGCAAGCCTTGGGGTTGCAGTTGGTGATGCCCCGAGTCATTTTTCTAGACAAAAAATTCTAGGCTGAATTCTTGCTGATTCAGCCTTCCCTTTTCCCTGAGATGTTTCCTAGGACTGAGTAACAGCAGACATCTGTACTGTTGGGTTGATGCAAAGAATGACCAGGGAACAAGGGACCTTTTCCCCTGATCCATGCTGTGCATGCAGACTGGGGTGACAAAGCTACAGCTGCACTGACATTAGGGACAAACTTACTAGAGAATGACCCTTCCTTTCCAAAAGAATTTATCTCTGTCTAGCTTCTTTGTGCTGCCTGCATTCACATGCTCAGTTGTTCACTCTCCTGGCTCGAATGGGCAGCATTTATCTCTGGTTAGGTCAGTGGGTCTGGAGATGTCACAGTTGCCCTTTGAAAAGAGGGTGGCAGGAGCATGAGAATGAATTGGTGCTTCCATGGTGCTTTGTCATTAGGTGAGGGGATTAAGAGGGATGGAAAGGAGACAAGTGAAATGCAAGTGTGCATATCTCAAAGGAGGTAAGAGAAGCTAGGGAAGGAAAGCAGCAGCTGGAGTCCAAGGAACAAGTGCAGTGAAAGTCATGGGCAATACAGCAAAAGAGAAAATCATCTAGGTCTGAGCTGCTGGAATCTTGGGTACCCTGGCACTCTATTAACACTTCTCTGGAAGCACTTGAGACTTGAACTCCATTGCTGGGCCTCACTGTCCAGCCAAGGCTAAAAAAGGGGTAGTTAGGGAAGGTAGTAGCTAGGGAAGATTTTCCCAGCAACACTCAAGCTACAACGATGCCAGGATGCCTTGGCTGAAGTTGGGACCCTGTGTGAGATGTGTTTCAGGTGTAAAGTGCACAGAAGTTGTGTACAGATCTGAGTCCCCATGGGTGGGGACACAACTGGCACAGAGCAGTTGAAGATGAGCAGTTGCAATGTGGACAGGCTGAGGGTGTCAGCAGAGACAATGAGTGTCTTTGGAAAGGCCTGTGGTGGACCAAGAGCTGTTGTGATGTGTGAAAGGCAGGTGTGCAAAAATCAGCAAGGTGATTGAAGGAAAAGGGAAAGATCTTGGTCTTCTTTGGGGTGGAAGGATCTGAGGGCCTTGTGGTTTCTGCCTGACCCTCTTTGTGAAAGAGCCATCTTCAGGGGGTCAGTCTAGAAACTTCCCCTTTCCAACCTTCCTGATTGCCAAAGCCAGAATGGGAGAGTCTCAAAACTGTTGCCTTCCTGTGGGTTTGCTCTTTCCTCTGAAGCTGCTGCCAAAATTCTTCACTTTGGGTGTTCTTAACTGGAATGTTATGGATATGACTTAAATCTTCCCACCCAAGCTCATCTTTCACAAAGCAAGGAGGTCACTGTTTTTCACATCCCTTTTTTTTTTTTTTTCTTTAAATCAGCCTTCAGGACAGGAGGAAACATCCAGTGCTTTCTTTCCCACAACAGAGGTGCTTCTAATGCTCTGCTCTCATGATTTTGTGTCACCATGAAGCATTTTGGTACCTTTCTAATATCTGAACACTGCAGAGTCCCATGACTTCTGAAACCATGTCAGCAGATGCCATCTGGGCTTAGATGCCCATGGAGGAGTGTGTGCAGTGCTGTGCCACACAGAGCCTGGGCTGATCAGCCTGAGGTCTTTGATCCTCTCTGCTGAGATCTGTGGTGTAAGCGTGGAAGAAAATGCAGCTAACCTTCCTGAAGCTGTATTGAAAAAGTGAGTGTTTCATCGGTTTGGCCTTTCAGGTGAGGCAGAGACAGCTGGGCAACTTGTGCATGACTGCAGCAGAAGTAGGTTGGATCTGTTTGCAAGGGCCACCAAGCCCAGAAAGCTTTGAGGAATGTAAAAGAGACTGAAGTGCTTTGTGGCTTATCATCATGTTTGCTAAAAAGACTAGGGCTGCAAAATTATCTAGATTTTTTTGTTATGTTATATCCTACCTTCTCATCAATTATTTTGGAATAATGTTAGGGAGGAATCACAAATTCAAGAAAAACACACTTCAAGAAAGTCAAGATGACTCATGATTAGAGAGAATAATTTCAGGAAGGAACTGTGAAGAGCTAAGCCCAAACTGGTTTTGTATCCAAATATGCCTTTAGACACTATAATATGAACAGCATGGTTTCTTTTGGATGCATTAAAATGAAAATCAGACCTGCTTCTTCAGAATAGATTGATGCTGTTTTACACTTGTGAGAACGAGCTGTTTGCCTTAGTTAGAGAAGTGGCTTGCTGGGAAATAGCCATGGTGAGGTTAATACTGCTTTGGTCCATCACAACAAGTTTAATCTAACTAAAAAGACTGTGGATGCTGGCCCCCACATGGAGATGGCAGGAGGAGGGGCAAATCCTGGCACTAATAGGTATTGTCAGTTCTAAAGGTAGGCTGGGCTTGCACACAGAGACATCTGGCTGAGCTTAAACTGAAGTGCAAGTATCAGACTCTGGGCACAGAATTTCAGCCAAAATCACAAAGCTTCGGCTTCATTTCCATGAAGAAAAAGAAGTACCATAAAGAACAGTGATGGACCTGCCCAGCTGAGCAAACACCCCAAGCAAGGGGGAATCCAGAACCTCCATGGAGTACAAGAACACAATGAATGTCTAAGGACCACACATGATTCAGACTAATCATAGATAAAAAATTGAAATGAAACATGACAAAAGGAATAGGAGTAGTGGAAGGAAAAAATTTTGGCCTCACAAACTGAAGGAGAACAGCTGTGGAGGAAGTGGAGATGATGTATTTGAAGGAGGTTGTGTATACTGAGGTATGGCCCAAATCCTGAATTAATGCCTTAACTCAGATTTCAGTAAGGCTGATATATAAAGTTAATGTTAGAGTCTGTAGTGAAAATGTAAGTGTGGTAATGTAAATTTAACATCTGTAACAGAAGCAAAATTTAGGCTAATTGCTATGAAAGTATGATGGTCCCTGAGTAATGTGAGAAAGGATCCTCACTTTTTAAATTTTAAAAAGGTTTATTAAAAACCTTATCAAAAATTACAACAGAAGACTGAATAAAGAAAATTAAACATGGTACAGGGAGCAAGCAAGGTATTCCCCACCATGTGCTCGACCCTTTTTAACCCTTTTGCCCCTCCCAAAGTTCTGTTCATCAACTCCTTCTTCACTGTCCAGTGGTGGAGATCACTTCCTGACATCTGGATTGGCGGTCAGGTGTTGCCATGGTAACGAGCCAACCCTCCCAAATGCCCCAGCTTCCCCAGCCATCCCGCAGGAAAAAAAGGAAAAAAAAGGAAACATAACTACAGAACTTCTCTTACATAATATTTACCCTCTAATTGTGAGAGTCAACTATTCAATACTCATTTATCACAGTAAGCTCTTTTCTTGACTACTGAAAAAAATGGCACTTGAAACTGCAAATGGATTTGAAGAGTTTTTTTTTTTAAATTAATCTGTAAATTTGGGACCAGAGAAGTAGCAGATACAGTACCTATCTTCAAAAATGGGAAACTCTCCTGCCCTGAAATTTATACATTTCCTAATTTTCTGCTAAATGTATCAGCTCTTATATATATGATAGATATGGAAGAGGATGACTGAGGGTGGGGAGGCAGTGGAAGGGGTTAAAGAAAAAATCTTCACACAGACACACACAAGGGCAGTCATTTCAGAACTAATTTATTATATTTTGTAAAGAGATTACTAACTTCTTAAAGGGTAATGCTATGTACATAACCAAGAGTCAAGCAAAACGCTGATCTGTAACCTCCATAAGGATCTTCTCTTCAGTGGCAGAAATAATAATGGAAATGACAAGATAAAGATGGACCAAGTTAGGCACCAGGAGGATTGAAGCTAGGACAGGCCTTATTTATTATATTCCTTGAATTAGGCCAAATTAGAAATTTGGCCATGAAGTTTGCAGATGACACAGCTGGGATTGATATCATTACTGTGGAGGACTGTTTTTTAGAAAACTAAATTATGTTCCTTTGATGTGAGGATTGAAAGTGTCCAAGTTGCTTTTTTAGGATACAAGGAGAAAGAACTGTTGCAATATTGTGGGAAGTTGTTCCTGAGAGAGGGTGGAGTAGAAGAGAAGAGGATAGATTGCCTTTGTGACTCGAATGTAAGAAGACCTTATAACAGTTTAAATTCCTAGTAAAGACAATTTTCAAATATTAGGATAATTGTAGAAGCTGTTTGAAGATCCCATCCAAAGTACTGTATACACTTTTGATCCCTGTTATTTAAAATAAATCAAATAACTAAATTACCTGGAATGGTGCAGAAGGATTCATAGAATGGCCAGGTCAGCCTTCAGAGATTGATTTCCAAGAAATAAAAGAGTGGAGAGTTTTTGTTGTTTAAGCCTAGCCAGATGGTAGATTTACAAAGCATGCAAAGTTTCTCTATAATCACATAAAGAGGGTGCTTCTTTCAGTTTAAGGTTAATTCTGAGACCAAAACTAATAGCTTATTAATAGATGGAGCTGAAAATTGCCAAAGCTTTTGTAACCATTCTGAACAGCTTTCCAGGAGATTTGTGAGGTTGCTCCTTAAAAAAGGAGATAAACTGAGGGTAATATTAGAATAAGGGGTGGAAATTTTAATGGCACCAATCCTTGGATTACTGAGAGAGCTGGTCATGGTAAGAAAGGGATGGAGGATGCTTAACAGTTGTTAATCTTTGCTGATACTGATATTCTGCTCTGGGATTCTGTTAGTCACTCACTGAAGTCAGGGGGCTCCTGTTTTTCTCTCTGGTGCAAGCTGATTTCTGTGTCTGGTCCCAGTATAAGACTTGGGTGACCACTGGAGTCAGGAAGACTGGAGTGTGCTGCTTCTTTTGCTGGAATCAGAGGCTCTGATGTATTGGGATACACAAAACCAGAGTACCTTGGACCTTATTAGCATAAAAGATTTGATAAACAAAATGCCATGGCAAAAGCAAACAGAACTTTTAGAATTGAATAAAGATTGTAGGAAGATTCAATCAGACAGGTTTACCAGAAAAAGAAAACTTCATTAACTCTGCAAGCAAGATATGTTGTAATATGCAAAGTGTTTGTAGTTCACAATAAATTAGAATTCTGATCACCAATCAGTCTTCCCCATCTCTCTCCATCACTGACACTGATGCTCAGTGATCTGCCTTACTCATGCAGATCTGACTTGGCAGGTGGCCATATTGCAGAAAAAAAGGGAATCTTTGTCTCTGAGGCTGATGCCAGCTGCAGTGTGGAGCACAGACACATTGCAGCCACAAGCAGGGAGTTCCACCTGAAAAATTTCCTTCTTTTGCCAAGCAAATAGAGAACACTTTTTGTCTCTAAGCATCTCTTTAACCTGGTGGCTGGAGGCTAATACTAAGAATGGGGGCTGTCTCTTGGAAACTCATCTGGAAATGGTGGTAAAGAAGAGGACTTGAGTCTATTAGAAGTCTGTTAAAAATTACTCAACTGCATAGGAAATACATTCAGCCTTTAACTCCATCACATGCAGTCTTTCAATTTGAAAGATTTCTTACTTTTCCTTTCTTACTCCCTATTTTCTGAGGAAAAGAAAGCATGAGAAGCTGAAACATACTATGCATTCCTACTTTGCCCTTGCTTTGTAAACTCCTGTGCAAGTTACTTCCTTTTTATTCCAACCATGGAAAATAAGGAATTAAATTATACCCTGAGGAATGTTGTCACTGTCCTGGAGGCTTTAGTTTGTACTCAGTGCTTCCCCCTTGCTAACCTGTCAAATATAGGTTTCAACAGAAAAGCAGAATTTCAAGAAGTAAGAAGGGCTCCTCAGCCTCACTTATTTAAGCAGATGACGAAATTAGGATTTCATTATTGTCCTTGTAATTTATTGCACATAATTATGAGGCAGCCTGACTTCTATGTGCCTTTCTATGTCTAATGGCCTTAGTGCACCATGTGAAAGAGTTGGCACAGGATCCAAATAATCACAACAAATTGCACAGGACAGTTGTGCAATAATGCAGAAAGACATGGATGGCCACAGACAATTCCAGCTCTTCTCTAGGCCTTTATTGAGATGCTGCTGAGATTTCTAAACACGTATTTCTTTATTTTCTCATCCCCATTGTGTGTGACCTTTTCATACCCTGAAATCAAAGTGTCTTACAGAAATGAAACAAAAAATGGAGAGAGCACAATTTCCATGTGACTCGAATTATCTCATTGATCAGATGAGGGAGAATAGTGCTGTTCTTTTTAGGGATTTGTGTGCATTTTGCTGGTTCTGGTAGGTTAAACTTGCCAGTTTGCCAGGTGCCCACCCTGGCATACTGTGTCACCCTCCTCCACAGAACATGGGGAGTAAATAAGGTGGAAGAGCTCATGGGTCAAGATAAGAACAGAGAGATCACTCACCCATTACCATCACACAAAAACCAGATTTGATGTCAGAATGATTCGGTTAATTTACTTTTTTTGGTTAATAAATTTAATTTAATTAATTTTATTTCCAGTTGATTACAGAATGAGAAATAAAAATAAATTATTTTAAAAAGTCTTCCTCCCATCCCACTTTTCCCAGGCTCAGCTTCACTATTGACTCTTCTCTGTCCAACACAGGGACAGCTCCTGATCTCTTCTCTCAGAAACACTCGCTCCTGAATCCCTCCCTAAGGTCAACCATAGTGCCTGCAGCAAGAGATATTAAGTTTAGACTCCCTTTGGCAATGACAAGGCCAATGACTTTGGCCAATGACAAGGCCAATGACTTTGGCCAATGACAAGGATCTGAGCTGCTGTTACAGTTTTGATCTGCACAAACATTTCTGGCATCTCTGGTACATGCTGTGTTGCAGCTGTAACAGACTGCTAACCACTGTCAAAGATAGGCAATTCCTTAACCTTTATTTCTAAAACCTAAAAGTTTCAAATGTAAAATCTAATGAGCTGTGCCCTTAGGAAGGCCCTTACAAACTGCATCACTATCGGCGATTGTGAGAGAGATGGAGACCCTGAACTCCATCAGGATCCAGTTTTATTGAAAACTTACAAAGACTTATATACTCTTTCGTGAGTCCAGAAATGCTTACTACAGAAATTAGGTTACAATCAATCTTATGCTCATCGAAGTATTCCTTTGCTTGCGGTTTCCTTCTCCCGGAAAACTGTCTTGTCTTATCTTAACCTAGGAGGTCCATTTGCTTCTGCCAGGCCATCCTGTTTATCAATTCTTTTATGTTGATAAGATACATGGTATTATCTATCTTGTGCATAGCCACATCTCCCCCGTTTGTATCAACCAAAAACACTCCTTTAATTGCCTTATTAATTAATCTTTGCACACACTGAAGCAAGCAAGGTATCATGATTAATGCAATTATTATCAAAATCAACACATGCAAACCTATCTTAAAAATATCTCTTAGCCAGGGTGCTAAGCCCCACTCACTAAAGATTCAGGTCATCAGGCCTGATTTTTATAAACTAAAAACATTCCTCATAGCAGCTGCAGTGGGGTAATTACTGGATTTAGAGGGGCTGCCAGAAGTGTAGTTGCACCAAAAGGTTTGATTCTTATACACGGGGTGATAAGGAGAAACGTTTTAAAATTTATTGGCTGATTCTTTCCTGTGTATTTAAAATTACCACAAAAATCCATTTTTTCAGAACCCAGGGGCTCTAATGCTTGAGGTTCCAAGCCTGTTTGAGGAAGGTAAGGGGTCAAATTTGGTATGATTTGATTTGCTTTCAAAATTTCTAGTGTAAATATTAGTGTAAAGAACCATACATCACAGCTAAACTTTCACTTCTCTGATGGGGGACACCTATGAAGGTGTCACATGTTTGCTCCATCCAGGCCTCCTTGCAGAGAAGGCCAGGAATGATGCTGGGCTGGAAATGAGTGAGAAATACAAAGGTCTGCAACCAGAATGTCCCTGAGCAACCTTCAGTTGGAGGGTGGGATGTTTCCCTGCATTCCACTGAAAGCTTTCTAAATGAAGCAGTTGTCAGCCTGTATAAGTTACCACAGCTCTGCTGAGGCTGTTGGAGGAGAACCTGGCCATACAGGTTAAAAACTGTGGTTTTTCAAATGGAATTTTTCTGTCTTAAGAAGTGTTGTTCTCAAAGGAAAGGAGGGGTTTTTGCACCATCTGACTGATGGCCCCATGTCAAATAATCTCTCTGCAGCTAGCACTACTGGGAAGAAAGCTGTGACACACACAAAGACTGGCGTCTCCTGGCACAGATTCTTTGCTGATTCACAGACCAGCTCTAGGCCTGGGGGAAGTTCAATTAGGGATGGATAAAACAGTTAATGTTTTGCCAGGATCTGCTATAATTTCCATGATAATCCATTTGTTGCCAGCCAAAATAGGATTTTAGGATCATGCATTGCCACTATTCCAAATACCCCATGCCTAAAACTAGTTAAAATCTTAGATAAGTATATTTAAGGTTTAACAGTAGCAATTTGTATATGATGGATTTGAGCTATGAAAGGCAAGGTAAAACAGAGAATTTGGTCGTGTCTGGTATTGTTTCAGAGCCACCAGTCTTTTTAAAAATAAACCCCAATGAACTCTTTGAAAAGGCTTAAAAGTACAAGGTGATTTCCAATTTCAGTTGGCTTTTTTTATTCCACCTCTTGTATGTGCTTTCCTGCAATCCTAGTCTTAGTCATTACATTACAGAGTGTGAAGTATTTGAGATGTTTTCATGTTGAATAAACCCAAGACCTGAGATCTAAACACAGAAAGCTTCTGTGTTTGAAGTGTGGTGTGTTTTTCTCTTTCAGTACTGTTCAAGAGTCTCAACATCACTTGTTGTGTTGTTTGATGCTGTTACCTATTTTGGTCACAAATTTTCATAAGCCAAAGGAGCCAATGATTTGTGAAGTTTTGGTGGTCCCCGACTCTCCCGTGTAGTTCCAGAGAAGCCATCTGATGGCGAAGGGAGGAACGTAAAGGAATCTCATCTCTTTGGGATCTGAAAGGGGAACCTCTCGGGCTATCTTGCTGAAGTTGCTGATTTTGCTGTGTGCCCTAAGCAGTAAATCTCTTCTCAGAACAAGAGCTCTGGGGTAAATCAATGTAGCCAACTAAAAGGACACCTATGCTAACTTGGATGCAAATGGTGAGCTGTAAGCAAATGCCTCCCCACAGGAGTAACTCTTCCTGGCTTTTGCACTGTTTCCACTCTAGGTGAGACCGTGCAGGGATCCAAAACCCACCCCTGCTGTCATTAGCAGTTGTCACCCCAACATTATCCCTGTTGGTGCTGCGGTACCACGTCTGTGATTCATGTCTGCCCTGTGTTTGGGTAGTACACCCACAATTAGTTGTTTCAGTCTGCTGTGGGCTTTGTTTATTGAGGAAAAAGAACATTGAGTCCCAGCTTGTCCTAGTGAAAAGAACTAGAAGGGTTTTTTTCTTTTTTTTTTTTTTTGGTTCTTTGAAATGATCCCTGTAGATCAGGGAAGGAGAGAGGTGAAATTTTCACATCTGGCACTGCAAATGGCTTGACGAGGAAGGATTCTGCTTGACTGGGGACTGGTGGTATTTTTGGACAGGAGGATACCTATGCCAATAGGACAGACTCCATTCAAACTACAAGCGAAACAGGTAGCTGCCACTTCACATCTAGAAAGATGTCATCAGTGTTTGGGTGTGACATTGCGGTTTGGGGTTTGAGTGGGATGGGGAGGTGGCATTGAGTACTTTGACTTAAAATTTAGTCTAATTTTAGGTGCCCGAGGATTACTTTAGCAGAAGTAAAATAAGCCCTTAAAACACCCTTTTTTCCCCAGCCCCTCCCTCCTTCCCACTGACAGCACAGGGGAAAAGGCATGAGGGTTTTGTTCACTTTGTCACCCCACATTTTCTTCTGCTGCCTGGGGAAAGGAGTCCTTCCCCTGTGAGACCGTGGGGTCCCACCCATGAGAGACATCTCTCCATGAACTTCTCTGGCAAGGGTCCATTCTCATGAGCAGCAATCCTGCCAAAACTGCTGCAGTGTGGGTCATTCTTTCCACGGGCTGCAGCCCTCCAAGGACAGGCTGCTCCAGCCTGGAAGGAAGGGCCCTCTCTCTGCACCGGGTCTCCCACTGGATCACAGCCTCCTCCAGGCATCCACCCGTTCTGGCGTGGGCACCTCTGCCACGGGCTCTGGGTGGATCTCTGCATCCCCTGTGGATCCTCACAGGCTGTGGGTGGATCTCTGCATCCCTGTGGATCCCCACAGGCTGTGGGTGGATCTCTGCATCCCTGTGGATCCCAATGGGCTGTGGGTGGATCTCTGCATCCCTCGTGGATCCCCAAGGGCTGTGGGTGGATCTCTGCATCCCATGGATCCCCAGGGGCTGTGGGTGGATCTCTGTATCCCCATGGATCCCCAGGGGCTCTAGGTGGATCTCTGCATCCCCTGTGGATCCCCACAGGCTGTGGGTGGATCTCTGCATCCCTCGTGGATCCCAATGGGCT
>VWZP01011328.1:127623-164703 GCA_013396995.1 Dicaeum eximium | reverse complement strand
TGGGTGGATCTCTGCATCCCTGTGGATCCCAATGGGCTGTGGGTGGATCTCTGCATCCCCGTGGATCCCCAGGGGCTCAGGGGCACAGCTGCTTCCCCATGGTCTCACCACAGCCTGCAGAGGAATCTCAACTCCAGCACCTGGAGCACCTCCTCCCCCTCCTTCTCCTTGTTGAATCCATGATTTTTTCCCTCACGAGTTCTCACCTCTTCCTCTTCTCTCACTAGAAGGAAAAAACCTGTATATGCCCACTTTGTTTTGATTTTCTTCTTAAATCTGTTACCACAGAGGCGTTACCAACCTCTCTAACTGGCCCAGCCTTGGCCAGCAGCATGTCCATCTTCAGAGCCATCAGGGATTGGCTCTGCTGGACATGATGGAAGCTTCCAGCAGCTCCCCACAGAAGCCACCTCTGTGTCCCCCCTGCTACCAGAAACCAGGCTGAGCAAAACCAACACACACTGAGAGAGAAGCAAAGCAGGACTGGCAGTCTTGGTGTGGAGGACGACCTGTCTGCTCCCTTACAGTGTCTCCAGAGGGCTATATCCAGCAGATGTTTCCAGGATCTTAAAAGGAGAAAATTTTGGCCAAGTGAAGAGACAAAAGCTAAGTGCCTGGGGCTAAGAGAGTAGAGACTCTCTTTGGCTGTCACCTCCAGTCTGGAAAGGGCAGAAGGTGAGCAGGAAAGCCCCAAGAAGGCACATCTCCAGTTCAGTGCCTTTTCCCCACCTGTGGGGTTCTCTTGCTGATGTGTAACAGCTGCAGGCTGTTCAGAAGAAATTCAGAAGAAATTGTTGTCTACTTTAAACTACTTTCCTAGGAAATTGTAGGGAGTAGACTTACAGAATCCCCCATTTGTGTGCTTTGCTCATACAGTTCATCCAAGTGGAAACAGGCACACTGAAGTGTATAGGAGGAAAAATGGAAACTGCAAGTCCTTCCAGACACACAGCCCCTAGAGATCATGCACAAAGGGAAATAATGACAATACATTGAATGAAAGGGAAAGGAGACCCAAGCACTGCCTTGAAGGGAAAAATCATGTGAATGTCTTTGCTGCAAGGCATTTGGGTCTTCTCAAAGCAGCTTGAAATGGTTTGCCACTTTTGAGTGCCACAGCCAGTGACAAGGTCATGCTCTGTGGAGAATGTGGTCTGTATTGCTTAGTATTACTCAAAAAGGATTAATGGCTAGGCTAGATGCAGGGAGCTGCAGGGATCACATCTTCTGCAGATTCCTGGCTGCACCTGAAAATCAAACATTCATCTTTGCGTGTCCCCATATTTTTTTCTGTCTCCAATCAAGTGAGATAAAGCTCTTTGAGGAGAAGGGGAACAGTGGGTAAATAGCCATCAACCTATCACTGAAGTCCTGGCTCAGGAATCAAGGCAGATGTGCTAGAATTCCAGATCTGTTTCAGCTCATCTGATTTCATGCTCATCACTGAGCCACTTTTGTTTCCCTACGAGCTGGAATGTGAATTCCCCTTTCCTGTGCTTAGAACAAGAAGGCATTTTGGGCAGGGAGTTCATGATTACACAGTCCTACCTATCAGCCCTTTTACTGAAACTGCATCAGTAAAGAGCCAGTGGCAAAGTAAGTAGGGAAAGGGCTGCCCACAAGGGAGGGACCCCTCCAGACACATCAGGAACTGTCCCACCAGTGACATAAGCAGATGAGTGAGCAAGTAGACCTGACCAAGTGAGACTTGAGTTACCTGTTTAATCCCATAAGCAGAGCTCAGATGAAATATGCAGGTGAATTCCAGCAATTCTGGAATTCAGTTCCAATTTCTGAGCATTCTTTGTGGAAATGTTTCCTGCTCTCAGTTCTGATCTTATGTTCATAGCACTGGTTCAAGTTCATCACAGCAGAGTCAGGACAGCTCTGTTTTGGGCTGCAGTACTCCAATAGGATTCCAGGAAAAATCACTGAAGTAACTACAGGAATTATATCCTTATTGCATTTCTTTGCACATCTAATTAAGAGTAACAACTGGACAATTATTTAATAGCTACTAGTAAAAAATTCATCTTGTTTCTGCCTTTAAAGGCATGCTTAAATTCCTGCTCCTTTTAAAGTTATCCAGATGAACTGTCCAGACAAAGCTAAGGATGAACACTTCTGAGGGCAGGGTGGTGTCTTCAGCCCCCACACATTAAAAGGCCACATGATTAAGATGATGTTACTGAGCTGGATTGATGTCCTCTGTCTCCCATTTACGTAAGAATTACTATAAACAGTTAGAGATAAATTGTTTATATGGCTTTCCTCACCAGATAAGATTAGTATATAACCTAGCCTGTGTTTCCAGTGTCAAGGCTGTTGTGAAACCATCTGAATTTCAGGACATAAACAGATATCATATTTTAAAAACATACATATATACATGTTGTTAACCTAGGACAGCCAGGAAAGTATTTCCTTATAGATCTTCATCAACAGTAAAAACAAATTGTTTAACTTAGATTGGTGATAAGTGATTTTATAAGCCAGCCTGCAGTATATGCACTTTTATATGTTTTGATTCCTTGATATCTTCTCTTTCCTTGTCAGTAGCCCAGCTCTGCATCAAGGCTGAGGTCTGCACTTGGCTGGCTCCAGCCCACCAGGGTTTGGATGTCCTCCCTGTGGTTGGAGCCTGAAAGTCTTGGAAGCCTAAAGCACCTCATGGCACTTTCATGTTCGGAATGACAAAATCCTCAGTGATTTGGATCAAAATCTGATGTAGGTGTTGTCCCTAGGATGGTCTTTTTTTCAGTGCTTTCTCAAAATGTCCTTGTTGCCTCTGCTGTTCCTGTGCAAGTACCAGTCTGTCTTGGAGGTAGAGGCTCCATCCCAGAGAGGGGATGAGCAGGACTGAATTCCTTTTGCAGCTCATCTAAGGGCTTGTACCTCTGTTGTCTGAGGTAGCAGCTTCATCTGAGCACATTCTTTGTGGAACCCCTCAAATGCGGGATGAAAATCAAAAATTCTTATCTCTGAAAAAATTCTTATCTCTGAACATTGGTCATGTCCTTCAGGGAGGATGGCAGCCTTTCACTGTGGTGTCCTGGGTACCTGCTACAGCTGCCAGGCAGCACCAGAACATCCCATGGGCAGCACTGAGGGCCTTCAGGTGGTAGAGAAACAAGGTCTGTTCTTTATCCAGTGCCAGGAAGAGCTTATGGCACAGGATTTTCAGTTCTTCGCCCCAGTCTGACTTGGGGCTTCGTGCTTGTCTAGGCAATTGTCTACAGTGAGAGGAAAGGGAAAAGCTGGCTGTTAGCTGGCTTCTCTGGATCTGGCTGTGGTATCTGCAGCAGCAAACTGAGCAGCTCTTCAGTGGCTCTGGCACAAAGGAGGATAGCAATGAGCAGCTCCATTGTTAGGGTAGGAAACACACATATTAATGAATGAATACAAAGGGAGTGTAAATATGAGAGCATATAGATATGATTGTAAGTGGCTGGGCTGGGGCAGAGTGACTGCAAGTCATTTGAAGTCTTCCCAGCCACACAGAGTTTCTCTAGAGGGGTAAGATGATGATTCCTCACAGGGTTTTTATGGCAGGTACAGAAAAACCAAAGGAATCATTCCGAAATCAATGTGAACACTGCTATTAACATTCACCACTCTTCAGTCTGTAATGCAGGTTTCATAGAGCAGTGCATTCTACAATACAGAAAGAAATTCCTGCTGCTACTGTCAGGTGATCAGCATATGGCTGAACAATAGATTCTGGTGCATGTTGTTCTAGATCCCCAAATATTTGAACTCGTGATGTGTTTCTCACAGTCAACTAAGCTACTATAAATTGTCATCTCCACATAAAGGGGAACATCAGATCAAAAGGCATATGTATGCTGAGAATGGAAATCTTATAAAAGTGTCAAATTTCCAGAGAAGATTTCGACATGGGTTAAGTGAAAGAGCTATATATTCCTTAGGGGTAGAAAGAGTCTGGCATTAGGCTGTTTCTCTGCATCTCTGTACCCTCTGTACTGACCATAATCCACCTATTTTGCACAGCTCGTATCAGCCCAGTTGGAAAGGGGAATTACTCCAAATTGCTGTAGTTTTGACACAGGAGGGCTGATTAATTCAAGACAGAGCTCAGTTGAAATCCACTGCACGGGACAGTGTAAACTCCAAGTTCTGGAACAGCTTCTCTCCGAGCTGTATCTATTTTCAGTACTAGATCCCAGCTGCAGTTGCCACAGTCCAAAGCTTTTCCCCCATGCCCAAGGGGTAAAGAATTAATCCATCTCTAATTTTTCATTGTGTACTGCAAGATTTTCCAGTTTTTTCTCAAAAAGAGTTGTGCCAAACAAGACTAAACTGTTACAGATTCACCCCTGGTTTCCACTCTCACTAGTTTTTCTGTAGTCCCTTTTCTTAAAAGTATTTAAACACATCCCAGATTTTCAGTACTGCTGCTCAGGCAGGTGTTTAAATCACTGGCCAGGTCATGAGGTGCTGTTCAGGAGTTTCTTCTCCCACATATGAGAAATGACCTGTCCCTGCTTCACTTCTCTTGTCATGGGTGTATACTTGCTGTATGTGAAGAGAATATTCAGGAGGGAAGAATTTCCATGACCCTTTAGGAGAAGGGCTGTGGATACAATTAACTTGATCTGCAAATATTTTTAAAAAATTTAATCTGATGAGGATCAAAAGCCAGTGGTATTACTCACTCTGGTGTAAAATGCAAATTCCTGGATTAGCTTTAGATCTGGAATTTGAAATATCTTCCCATCATTCAGCTCCAGCTATACAGTTATGACACATTTGAAGGCATGTGGGTTTTTTTCCTGACTGGCATTCTTTTCAAGATACCCCCTCTGTAAATTCCTGTACTGCTGAGATCAGTACAAAAATAGCTAAAATTGGAGCTTGCTGTTGTATTCCTCTCTTCACTACATCTTGCAACACCTTCCATGCATCTCAAAAGTTTGTATAAGTCTTTCAAAGTTAAATTTCATAATGGGGTCCATAGCAGGCAACACTTAAGTGTTTACTTAATATTGCTAGTATTTTTATATGGTTTACTTGATCTTCTCTTATTGCTAATCTCAAATAGTCAAAAATTTTGATAAAGGCCTTAAATACTGTGAAAGCAGGTATGAAATCTGATAAAGCAAAATACTTTGCTTTATCAGAAAGCAAAATACTTTGTTTCTGCTATCTTGGAATCCTTTGGATACCTTGTTTTTTTGGTTTTTTTGTTTGTTTGTTTGTTTTGTTTTGTTTTGTTTTCATTTTCCTCCAAAGCCTCTCTGGAAAAGAGCAAACCCTTTAATTGAAGCCTGCATTGATGGTAGCTGGTGCTGTGAGAAGTCAGTGGCAAGGCTCCTGCTCCATTTAAAATGTTGTATCACTGTTTGAGGAGAGGTGGCAGTGAGCTGTCACCATTCCAGAAGAGTTAAGGAGTACTAGGAGCAGAAGTTTTGTTCACAGAGGAGAGGGCATCAACCCTCCCTCTCCTGGAAGTGTTTGAAGGGCTTAAATGGCCCAAAGCCCTCCAGCTGGAAGTGCGAGTGCCAGGGAAGCTGCAAGGATAGAGCTGGGGGAAAGGTGTTACCTGTGATAGCAGGAAGTGAGCTGGGACTGCAGGATGGAAGAGCATCCAGCTGACCCCTCTGACAGGATCATGTAATGGAATTCTTGGTCTGATTTTTATACTAGGAGTGAGTCATACCCCTGTGACTTCCCTTCCGTGGCTCTTCTGTGAATTGTTTACTTTGTAAGGACAGGATATGTTGCCTCCAACTCCTTTCTACTTCTTCAGAGGTTTGCCAGAAGAGGAGGCAGCTTGCTGGCCATGTCAGCAGATGTCTTCTGCAGCAGCAGGGCCACACCATGAAGCAGCTTCTCCCAAAACCAGTCTGGACCCCTTGTACTGTTTATCAAAAAGTCCCAAAGCAGATGTGTGTTCTGCATTGTGCAATAAAGGCTGTGGTAGCAGTACCCAGTGACAGCAGTGCAGGCACTGGCAGCTGAGGTGCTCTGGGGTCTGGGGAGGGATGGCATGAAATCAGAATTTCTTCTTCACAGATTGAAGTTGTATGGCAAAGGAAAGAAATGCTTTTGCCTGTTTCCACCTCAAATGAGATGAAACGTGGGATTTGCCAAATTTGTGCTGGGAGAGCCATTCAGTGTGAAATCCTGCCTGAAACAGAAACAGATTTTTCTCTTGAACTTGAGAAAGTCCAGGGATCCATAGCAGAGGCAGGTGTCCAAGGAGGCCACAAGAAGTGGTGGGTGAGCACTGTGCTGGCCAGCCTGGTGACACCACCCAGGGCTGCACCACAGTCATGTTTCTGGCACTTTGGTCCGTTCCTGGGATATTCTGAATAGACAGTTTTCTTCAAAAGAGGAAAAAAAATTGATAATTGAGTCCATATGTGACACTCTCTGGGTTATTTCCTGAGTGCTCTTGTCACTGTTTTATGGTCCATGATGAGGATGTTTGGTTACAGAACCTCAGAATCCCAGCTTCAGTTCGGCTGGCAAAGACCTCTGAGATCAGCGAGTCCAAGCCATGAGCCAACACCACCTTGACACCCACACCATGGCACTGAGGGCCGTGTCCAGCCCTTAAACACCTCCAGGGGCGGTGACTCCACCAACCTCCCAGGGCAGCCCATTCCAGTGTCCAGTCACCCTTTCTGTGTAGAAATTCCCGTGAATGTCCAACCTGAACATCCCCTTGTGCAGCTTAAGGCTGTGTCCTTTTGTCGTATCAAAAATAGCCTGGGAGAACAGGCCAAACACCACCTGGTTACAATCTCCTTTCAGGCAGTGAAAAGGTTACCCCTGACTTTTCTCCAGGCTAAACAACCCCACCTCCCTCAGCCACTCCTCATCAGACTTGTGCTCCAGCTCCTTCACCAGCCCCGTGGCCTTTTCTGGACGTGCTCCAGCATCTCAGCATCCATCTTCAATTGAGGAGCCTAGGACTGGACCCAGAACTCGAGGTGTGGCCTCACCAGGGCTGAGCACCATGGAGGAATCATGTTCCTAATCCTGCTGGCTACACTGTTCCTGAAAACAGACGAGGATGCCTTCCCCCAAGTCCCGTGGCTGAGTTTCATTTCTGCTTGTCTGCGCTTCTGGTGACCCTAAGAAAACCGCAGCATCTTGCTGTGACTTTCTTCTCTATCTCTAAAGTGCTGATGACACTTTCATCCTCTCCAAGTGGTGTTCTGCCTATTAGACCAAAATCTGTGATGATGCAGGCTCTCTTGTACTACAAGCAAAGGCGCTGTGCCCAACACAGTGAACCCCCAGAGCACAGAGAAACCTGGATGTGGCTGGTTCCTCACAAAGCATCTGCTCACGTCACCTCCCATAGTGAGGCAGCTTTTGGTGTGCCTGGGAGGTGGAGAAGCTGTGTTTGGTGCAAGCCCTTCTCTAACTGGGAGAAGAGAGCAGAAAGCCAAAGTGCCATTCCTCAGCTGGCTGGTGCCTTTTGGGTTGCACCATTTAACCTCCACTCAGCTGTGAAACAAAGACCTGCTTCATCCACCTAGAGAGGATTTAGGGGACATATAATTAAACGGGTAAAAGCTGTTGTCACTCTGCTGGGATGGGAATAACAAAGCTACACCTCCACTGGCTCTCTTGGCGGGCTGTTTCAGCAGTTTTGAACTTTCCATGCACTTGTCTTAAGAGCTAATATTAGCAGTCCATAATTTGTGGTGCCAGACTCAATTTATTAGTTGGAAAATCCCATTGGGACAGTTTATTTTTGCCCTGGAAGCATAGGCTGTGTTATGAAAAGAGAAAGAAAAGAAAAAAGGCTTTTCAGAGCAGCCATCATCCCTCCAGGACCAAAGCCAGACTTCTTAGCTGCAACATCCTTATCCTGCCTCATTTTATTGCACTGAGCTGCAGAAGCCTTGAGCACTGGAAGTTAGAACCAAAATTAATGATAGCTCTGCTTACATATAGGAGCTACTCTGTAAAACTGGATCTTCGGTAGTTTGCTTGAAGCAACCCAAACTGAAGGTTTTCATTTACCTTTCCTCTGTAGTTGGGCTCATGGTTTGTGAATAGAGGGACAGCACCATCCACTCATTTCCCTGATCCAGTGAAGTTTCCCTTGTTTTTGAGACACAGGCAGAAACCTCTGTGTCTTTGGGCAGTTCAGAACTGAGACTGCTCCACCCCACCAGGCTTGGTGTGCTGACTTGGAGAGCAGCCTGAGAAGCCCCTGTAGGGGAAGTGTCCCCAACAATGGGGGTCTGCACAGCTTCATCAGAAATGTCTCTGCCTACTGTGCTGGTTTGGCTGTGCTTGTGGCACTTTCTGGATGAACTTTCAGATCATCCTTGAACAACCTCCACTGACTATGGAGAGTGCTGAGGTGTGGAGGTGATGGGTGGCTGTGGCTGTTGAACAACAAACCTGCTGATTATAATGTAGTTAATTGTATTCAAGTATTTATTTGTTTAAAAATCTGATTATTTATTTTTTAGGACTACATTTTGACTAACTTCCAAAGAGACTGAAATGTCTCCTTCAAGGGCCATTTGCATCTCTGATCCTGGGGAGGCTGTGCAGTGTAGTAAGCTTCTGATGAAGCAGAAAAATCCCCTAGTCCTGTTTAAAAAACCACCACGATTTTTCCCGTGGTTGAAGGCACATGACCATCTATTTATACAGTCAATCTCATGACGTATTAATTTTCTTTTAAATTATACTTCCCATAGATTTGAAAGCACATTTAATTAAAATGCATTGTGACATAAAGAAATATGCCACTTTTTCACAACCCCGCACCTTAGTGAAAAGGCTTTCCAAGAGGCAAGTCTTAATTTCAAAAGGTTGAGAAAAATAGGGGTTTAATGTAAATTATTGATTTTGACAGTTCTGCATAGAGATTTTTTTTGAGGGAGGGAGCATTTCCATCCTGAGGTGTGGGGGGGTGGGGGTAATACATCTTTTAGATCTGCTGTGCGTCCCCATATGCTAGGGGTGAGGAAAGGAGGAACATTTAAACATTGAAGGAGTCCAAACACTGGCATTTGGTTCATTCTAGCATTGATTACTCCTAAAGAAGGATAAGCAATTAGTACTGGCATTCAATTGCTGGTCATCTGCCAATGTCCATTTGGCTTTTTCACTGGCCAGGCTGGAGAAGGAGTGTGAGTGAGGGATGGCACCTCTGTCCTGCAAATCTGCTGCTCTGCCAGTGTCCAGCTGTGGGGCTGCTTGTTGAATGGCTGTCAGGCTGGAAATACTGGGGCTGCAGCTGCTCATGGGGCCAAATCAGCTGTGGCTTCAGAGGTTCCACTCCAGGCTGCAGGAGGAATTTGGTGCAATGAGACAACAATAATTTTTGAGTCAGACAATGCAGCTGCTCCATGGAGTAGATGTGCTGTAGTCTCTCTATTTCTTTTAAGGTCAGGATCAATCTCAAGCCAAAAGACCACGTGCTACCATCCAGCAGTGCCAGGTTGGACTGTTTGGAAAGGACAGGGACAAGCAGGAACTTGCTATGTGTGCAGATTCCAATTTTGCAGCTGGTGCTCTGGTACCTGATGCTGCAGCTCCCAGTGACAAAGGGGCTCTGGATGCTGCAGCATTCCAAGATCTGTCCCTTTGCAGTGCTTCATAAATTTACCTTGGGAATATTTGTTTTAACGGTGACCCATTTAGCACGTTCTAATGTGTCCTGAATGGAGCTGAAGATGTGATGGTGTGTCAGCAGCACTGGTGAGTACCTGGTTGTCTGACCAGGAGAGCTCTGCCCCTGATGGACCCCAGAAAAACGGGCTGATGCTGATCCAGGGAGGCACAAAGGGAGGGTGTTGCCTGCCTTTTGGGAGGGAGAGGGAGAAAGAAATAGGTGTGGGGGTCCAGCAAGAGAATAAATGCAGGAGACAGAGCCTGGGACAGAGTGGCTGGGGAGAGGAGCTCTGGTGGCTTCAGCTCCTGCTGGAAGAGCACTTGTATAAAGCTGCGTGCTCTGCACCAAGGCAGTTTCTGGAGCATTTAACCATTAACATCCTGGCACAGCTGGCCACAGGCTGTGACCCAGGCCCAGGCAGGTTGGTGACCCAGCAGCTTGGACTGCCCTGTCCCTGCCAGAGTCCAAGGGGACTCAGTGAACCCTGTCCCTGCAGAGCCTGGAGCTCCTTGGTTTGGCTGTGGGCCCTGGGATGCTCAGGGCTGTTCTCATCCCAGGAAGGACTTAGCTGTGTCTCTGCCTGAAAGTAGAGGACACTGCATCCAGCTCTGCTGCTTGTGTGATCTTTTCCTCACTAAGTAAAAGAGAGAAGGAACAGGTGATTTTCTTCTCCTCAAGCTTAGCTGATCATTGGGGTCTTGGTACCAGATCTTCAGGCCAGCTGTTGCAGGGTCTGGGATTTTGCTGGTCTGACATGCAGAACAAGAAGTTCTTCATCCCCAGCAGACCCTTTTGGGCTTGCTTTGCCTCAGAAAATAAATGGGGAGGGTGAGTGGATCATGGAGCTCCTCTGTGTGCTGGGAAGATGCCTGAGTTCTGCCCTGGGACTCTGCAATGCGAACTGATCTCACTCTGTGCTGACACTGCCAGCCTCTCAGAGAAGAAAAGGCCCTTCAGTGAAAGCTGACAAAGGGTAGAGAAATGTGTCAGTCAGATATTTTTCTAGCCTGTATCAAAAAACTGAGATATGCTTGCGGTTTGTAAGTGTTTTTTTGGTTTTTTCTTTTTTTTTTTTTTAATTTTAAATTAAGGAATTCAACAAAGAAATGTAAGAACTAAAGTATAATTTTAATTGGTAATAGCTTGTATGAAACTGAACACAGGACTGCCGACATGTCTGCAAAAACTTGACTCTACATTCTCTGAAGTTACAATACATAGAATATAAAATTATAAGAGCAAATAGCACTCCTAACTGCCTCAGTCCACCCCAAGTAATCATTTCTTTCCATCCAACTTCTCAGTTGCTTTGCTTTCTCATGAAAGTCCATCCCCAGGGCTGTGACAAGCTGTGAAGAATGGTAGGAGTAGTCACCCATGAAGGTCCAGGAGGCAGGAAAGCAAAAAACAGAGCCCCTGGAAGAGCCTCCCCAGGCAAGGGAGAGGAGGAACCAGGCTGTGGGGCAGCTGGGCTGTCCTGCAGCCACAGCCACCCACTATTCCAAGAGCACTTGGCCTTTGCTGAGGTTTTGAGGTGTTCCTGTGATCTGCAGGAGATTGGATGCTCATTTGGGGAAGCACAGCAGATAGACCCTGAAGTGAGCAGGTGAAGGGTCTCCTGCTTCCCTGCTAGCTCACGTTTTCCCTGCTGTGGTGCTGGCAGTGCTTTGTGCTGGATATCAAAGCTGTGTCTGTGGGAAGGGGGTGCTCAGGGAGGGATGCTCAGCCCTTCCCCATTTCATGGCAGGGCCATGTCTGCCCTGCCCTGCTTGCGATACCCACAATGCAGCATAGGAAAAGAAAATACTGGGACAGCTCTCCAAGTCTCCGTCCTCTTGTCTCCCCTCTGTGCTCACTGGGACAGTTCTCCAAGCCTCCGTCCTCTTGTCTCCCCTCTGTGCTCACTCTCTTCAAATGCATCTTTTTACCATTAGCTCTCCTCCACAACCTCTGTTACACTCAGCAACCTTGACTTGGTGCTGCTCAGTCAGCAGTGATCCATCCCCCCATGGCATCTGCCTGGGATGCATCCCAGGCTGTGGTGGGGGTGTCTGGACCATGGCATGGAGCTGGCTTGGATTTACACTGCTTGTACGTCACTGGAAAACTCCTTGTGCTCTGAACTACCCATGAAGATGGAGCTTCCCTGGCATGTTTCCCTTGCTGGGAAACAGCAAGGATGGGGCTGAGAAGCTTTCCTTGTGCTGTTTCTGAACCATTTCATCCCTCTGCTGTGGACACATTGCTTCACTGGCAGGTTGTGCGGGAAGGATATCAAATATCTTGTCTTTATGTAGCACCTCTTGTAAGAAGGGACCCAAGGGATTGACAGGTACCCAGCTCTGAAATGCAGCCAGCTGCAGAGTAGAGCTCCTCCCCAGCTCAGAACAGTCTGAATATAGGGACTTGTTTTTCCAGGATCTCAGAGTCAACCCCACAACGCATCGAGATTTTTTTTCCTCTGTCTTTTGCTCATACTTTGTGTCCATCAGCAGCCATCCATCATCACCAAAGTTTGCTGTTCACTGTCACTGCAGGACACAAGCTTACTATGGCACGTATTCCAGCGAGCTGAATTTCACTCAAAGAGAAATTGCAAATTCTTCATCCACAACGTAAGATTTCCTGGAGGAAATAAGGGAGGAGCTGACTCAGAGCAGTCCTGCTACATTTTAAACAGGCCCCAGTAAGACTGACTCTTTAGCAGAATGTTGTCCGAGTTGTCATTTTTCTTACAGTACAGTTTATCTCCCTTCTGCAGGAAAAAGGGTCTCGCAAAATTTACTGTGCCGTTCACATGTCCCACAGCATTGTTGAGGGTGATTAATGGGTATTTGTAAAGCATCAGCGAAAAAGGCTCTTTGATTTTCTCCTTGCGGTAAAGCTGAGCATAGCTGAAGTATTTGCCACTCTGCTGGATTACGAGGTACTGCCCTTGGTACTTCACAATCCCGTTGCAGTGTTCTAATTTCCAGTCCCAGCTCAAAATTTCTGAGTTTTGTGTAGGAGACTCTTTTACTGAGGAAAGAACAGACAAAATGGTGTGGTGGTTAATTATGTCCAAAGACAACCTTGTTCTGTACATGAGCATGTTTTATCACTGTTTCCCATTCTCTCACTCCCCATTCACTTCTTGACTTTCTAACGATTATTATTTACTTGTTATGCTAGTTGCTGTTATTACAATTATTATTGATCATTATTTTTGAGTTTACTGACTTCTAAGAAGTGCTAGAAAGAGGTCTCAATCTGCCAGGAGAGGCTATGAAGGACCTCTGTGGCTATGGGTGGCTTGGAGGTGCTCCCTGCCAGGACAGCTTAGCTGTGGAAAGCACCCTGGAGAAAGCGGATCTTCAAGACTGAGAGTTGGGTCTGAGCTGGTCTCTAATAACAAAAATTTCCTAGGTGGAATTTCAGCTGGATCTGAGGATGATGAGGATTACAGTAATGTTCTTGCTCACTGCTGTGGTTATAGCCCTTCACAAAGGGAGCAGTCATTAGCTGAAATTTTATGCATGGAGAAGTTTTTCATTGAATTAATTAAACCTCTCTGAAGGTCTCAGCTACTCTACAGGGCATTACTTTAGAACTGCCCTGGAGTATGCTTCGAGAGCTGGTAATCAACATCCAGCAGCAGTAAATCTGATGAGCCCTCTTGATGCCTTGGGAGGCTGACCTGGAACAGAGGCTAGACAGTGTTAAAGGAGTAAAGTAGGCATTTATTAAGAGGCCTTCACAGGATACACCTTGGGCAGTGCAAGAGCCCGGCCATGGCTACACCCAAGATGGACCCCAACTCTTTTATAAGTTTTGGTCATTTCCACATTTGGGTTAATTGTCCAATAACAGCTTCAGGTTATGAAGCCCCATCCTCTCAGTTTGCTCTCCTCAATTCACCATTGTTTACACTTTTTGGGCCTGAGGCTGCAATGGTGTCCTTGGTTCTTGGGCTGGAAAAGGATTGTTTTGTCCGATTAAACTGTGGAGAGAACTTGCTAACACTTCATATGAAGTTCAGAGTTATAAACTATGCAGTATAGAATCTGGAAAATATGAAGGCTAAAACTTAAGACATCACTTTGGTACTGGTTTCACAGGCCATTTTTGGGGAGGTGCAGCTGACTCACACAGTGAGAGGCAGCTGCTGGCTGCCAGCCTTGGGTGCAGAGCTGGGCAGCTCTGTTTCTCATGGCCACAGTGCCCTGGGAGCTCTGTCAGTGCTGATCCCCGTCCTTAAACAGACACCAGGCCTGTGACACAGTCATCTTGTGTCACAACACAAGCCAGAAGGCAAGTGTAGAATCTCTGTACTTACAAGATCCATGTGCCCAGCATGACCCCGATGCCTGTGGAAAGAAGCAGGGCTTGGTCAGTGTTATCTCCTGTATTTTCCATTTATCAGTGAGCTCAATAGAGGAGCATTATCATTACAAGAGCACGAAAGCATTCTCCCAGGAAGAAAAGTTATCTTTCTACCCACCATTACAAACACAAGCACTGTTTTGTCATGAAAAAACAGATGTTTCCCAACAAAGTTTGAAATGCTTAAAATAGGAACTTTTTTTTTTTTTCATATCCCTTTTGGTGGTATTTTCACAAAAGAAAAAAAAAAAAAGGAAAAAAATATAAAAAAAGAAAAAAAAGACAATCAATCAGCAATGACCTGCAGTAGACCTGGTAAAAGTTCTACATTCCTCTTGGGTGACAAGATTTCATTCCATCCCTGGACTCAGCTCTTGTGGATGCTCACAAGCGATGGCTCTGTGGACAAGGACTTGACTTAAAGCCAGTGCATAAACATGGGAGGCTGCACAGCGTTGTGCTAATTCACCCTCATTAAACCCATGAACCTTTCCTTCTGTGCAGAGAGGTTTGGAATGACTCAGGCCAATAAAATCGGCGCTATCACACCAGGTAGGCAGAACAGGGAGGACAGCTGCTGTCCTGTAAGCCTTCTTCCCTCTAACTGCTGCACATGCTTAGCTCAGGGAAGCAGGCATGAGGTTTTCTGCTGCAGTAGTCAGTATTGCAGTGACTTTGCAGGTGTCTCCCTGGGTGCCCCGGTGGGAAACTGTCAGTGGCAGAGATTTCAGTCTGTTCCCATGACTCACAGCTTGGGCTTTGCTCATGGAGCTCATGCTCTTCCTACACAGCAGCTCTGTTCTCCCTCTCGCGGAGCCCATAAAAAGCAGATTTGGGATCAGCTTACAGATACAGGGACCTGATTCTGCCCTCACAGCTCTCACATCTTAATGAATGCAACCTCCGAAATGCTTACATTTGCTGCTGGAGCACAACCTCCTTCCTTCCTTAGGAAGTTGCTGTCCTAAGTGCTGGGGAGGTTGTCAGCTTGCAGGGAAAGGCTTTCATTGCCCAGTCCTGCTTTCCCCAATTAATAGGAATCAACAGGACTGAAGGGAGTTCTTTCACTTCCTAAAGAAACTTTCTGTTCACTAAAGTAACTTTCCTAAAAAAAAGAAGGGAAGGAGTGGAATATGTGTGAATATCTATGTGCTCGTTGCCATCCGTGGGATTCAGTTGTGACTGCAGGTCACAGAGCTGCTGCTCCACAGCTCCCAAATAGATGGTGGAAGGGCTGAAAGTGGATTAAAAGCAAATAATTTACTTTGGTGGTTTTTGGTTTTTTTAACTATATTCCTGCTATAAGGTGCAGAGAATGTTCCTCTCCTGTGGGAATTTAGCAGACTTCATATTTTATTTTTAAAAAATCAGTGCCTTGTAGGATCAGTCCTCAGAGGGGTTCCTGGCGTCATTATGCCCCAAGCAGCTCCCAGACCATGAGAACAAGCTATCCTTCCTCTTAACAGAAGGGGGCTTTTTCCTTGTGTCTTCCTCTGAAGAGCTGGAACTGGAGGGAGGTACATTACAGCGGGATCAAGCCAGCATCCCAAATTCATTCTTGGCTCCTTCGGGGTACAAATTCACAATTTGGAAAGCAGAAAATAAGAAGCTGGCCTTCAGTATGTGAGTCACTTGCCTCACTCTGTACTTCTGTTCAGTACTGTGTGTGCAGTTAAAAAAAGCCCATTTGGATTAGCTCATGAAATGCAGAGCTAAACTTGGTTCAATAACTGGTTTTTGTACTAGATTGTAAAAACCAAGTGTGAAAAGGCTTTATGCCTGGTGAATTACCACAATTTCTCAGCCTCTCTGGTCCCTACAGAGCATCATCACTTGATATCACATTGGAACAGTCCACATCATTGGTGCAGGAGAAGAAAAACCAGAGAAATAAAACCGGACTTTTTTTTAAGCTTAAGGAAATGAAAACACTGAAGACATTGAAGAATAGGTGAGACAGTAAAGGACTGGTGAAAACACTATCAGCTGAAATCTTGGAAACCCAAAGCATCAGCACTCTTCAAAGAGGAGAGAATTACTAGGTTGGAGTTAGCTGATAGCATCAACAGAGCACTGTTAATAATTAGAAATCCTACACTGCAGAGTTAAGAATTTTGCTTTGTCCTTACCTGCTGATGATGGAGCAAACAGAAGAGTATGGGAACCAGGGCTGAAATAATGATTAACAGAAATATGAGAGCACAAACAGCCACTCGCACACACGTGGATCTCCTTTCCTCTGGAGCTTTCCCATTCTCCAGCATGGCTGGTTCTTCCATGATGCTTGTCATTGAGGATGCAAACAGCACTAGGGCTGAGGAAGGCGCTGCCGGAATTCCCGAGGTCCGTGTTGCCACGTTGGGACATGGACAGGATTTTATGCTGGTGATTTCCCCATGCTAATAAGGCCAAGAGGAGGAGCCACTGGGTTTCATCATCAGCCCTGGCTAAAAGGCAGTGAGTTAGCACTTCCTCACAAAACTGAGGCAGGGAGCTTTCATTTGGCTCCTGGCCCAGGAGGCCTAAAATGAAACCGGCAACGCGCTCCAAAATCACCTCGGAATATCAGTGTAAGGGGTCAAGGTTAAAAACCCTCCAGGGAACACAAAGGTCACTGGATGAGGGATGATGGGATGAGGTGCCAAGCCACAGGAACCTCACCCTACCTGCTGCTGTGCCTGGACATGCCAGTGCTTGCTTTTTTCCTAGCTGAGGAGTTGGCAGCAGATGTGATCTGGTTCTCATTTTGACAGCAGATCTGATGACGGAAGGGCATTTTTCCAGTTTCCTGGGGACATGATTCATGCAGTAAAAAGTGAAACCATAAACACTCCAAAATGTGACACCACGCAACGGTCTTGGCAGCAAATGGAAACAATAAATGGGACCCAACTGCCAGCCTCCACTTCCCCCTGATGCCACTCAAGGACAGGGAAGAGTAGGAAAAGAGTTGGGGTTTTGTAGATGGCTTTCAATTTGCAGTTTGAAATGAGCTGAGTTTCAAGGTCTTCCTGAAATAAATTTTAGCTTTCCCCATTCTATATTTTTTCTTACCTGCTTTTTGAGTTCCTTATTGTTGGAACAAAACTGTGATTAAAGTGTTGTGTGGAGAAGGCAAAAAAAAAAAGTTTTAAAAAAGCAAATAGGCTTGAGAAGTAAAACACAAATATAAACTAAAAAAACAATTAAAATAAATATTTTAACTGTCAACATTGAAAGTAGTTTCTATTTTTACATTACACACATTCTTTTGAGCTTTCTTTTAATATGAAAAGTGCTCTTCATTGATGTTTGTTTAGAAAAGAAATTCTGATGTCACAAAAATGTCACTGAGAGATCTCTGCCAGCTCTTCTGCACTTCCTTTCTGATGATAGAATGCATAAACAATGAACTTTATAAACTTTACTCTTGGCTCTCTGCCTCTTCCCAACCTGTGGGTGAAACCTCAACTCTTCTGGCTGCATAAAACCAAAATTAAATATCTGTGTGGTGCTAGAGGCAGCACCTAGCTGCCTGCCCTTCAGAGCACCTTTTTGGGGACAGCTTCAGGGAAAACTGTGGAAAAAGAAAGCCTCGAGGTGACTTCCCTGTGTCACCCCTGCAGCCCATGGAGTTTTCCTGCCTGACTTGGCAGGATTTCAAACGACTGATTTCAGAGATTTCACATGACTGATGTCAAGGAGACAAGGTTCTTTCCACAAACTCCTTCCAAAGGAAATCATTTAAGGACTTGGCCTGTGGGGAGAGACCTTTTGATCAAACACAGAGTTATTATTGCTACCACAACTAGAGCTCGTGGCAGAAAATGTCGGTCCTGGGATGCAAAATTTGCCAGTTACTTCAATAAATACAGGATTTAAATGGGAATGATCACACAAGGCCAGGATCATACAGAACCAAAAAGGGTCTGGAGCTGAATGCTTCCAAATATTGAACAGGCTGGGCTCTATCTTGAGTCCAGCCAGTATTATATTTAATTTATATTAATGATATCATGTTATATCAAGCATGGATACAGTTGCCTGTGTGACCCACTGTTAGGCAGCACTGGAGAGCAGTGGCCAAGGACTGTAAATCTCCCTTTCCATCATGATATTGTAAATATACTGCCAGTGCATGGTGAGGAGAGAGCCCTGGCACTGCAGCCCTGTGCCAGCATGCCAGTGATGCCACAAGCCCTGTGCAGGGCTGGAGGAGCCCTGGCAGGAGGCAACAAGCAGCATTTCATTCTGCAGGTCCCACCTGCCTCAGCCAGGCTTGGGAGCAGTGAAATCACTGCTTAAATTAAGGTTCCTCTCTCTACTTGAAAGAATATTTATGGCTGCATCTCAACTGTATTTTGCCTACAGACCCCAGCAGTTTTTGTTCAGACAGTGTTTAACCTTGTTGCTCTCAGTTAAAAAAAAAGGGCTCAGGCTAAGCAGAGCATTAGATGCAATCACAACCAGATTTGGGCTCATTCTCTTCCTCATTTCTCACACTTCTCAAAAGCAGGCTCAGCTCTCGGAATGGGATTTTGCAACCAGTGTGAAAATTGACAGAATGCCCACTGTATGCTGTTGTCATCCTCCTTTTTTTTTCGCCCTCCTCACAGCCTGTTAGAGAGGTATGGAAACAAATTTAGTGTAGAAGCAGTTGTGCTCTATATGAAGGAACACAGGGAGATGGTTTAATGGTGGACCTGGCAGTGTTAGATAAATGATTGGACTCCATGATTTTAGAGCTCTTTTCCAACCTGAATTATTCTAAGGAGCAGGGTATGACTCTTACCTGCCTTTTCACCCTTACTTCCCTTCTCTTGTATCTTTAGAACACAAGTATTTGGCAGGCTTCACAGTGGCATTGCCACAGCTCAAAATACATGAAATTAACTTCTGGCTTTGAATTTCCATTGTGTTGGAGTGGGTAGATGCAGGTATTTGACTCCCTGCCAGTTTCTTAATCCAAAATATCTGTTCAAATGATTACAGGGAATATCCTGTGCTTCATTGTGGACCTCACTGCCTCTACCCAAGCCCAGCCCTGGGGACTTGTAATATCTTAGGCACAGACTGGAAGTAGCAGATTTACCACATGTATTTTCAGGCAGGAACTTTCCATGACTCTACATGGCACTGTGACCACCTTCATTAGCACATTTGTCCCAGCCCCTCTGGTTCAGATGCCACCACACTGTGCTTTGCAGCCTGTCCTCTGGGCAGCTGCTTTCCAAAGCCTCTGCAGCCTCATAAATATCTGCATTTTTCGTCACCAAATACGACAACACTGGTATGAGTATGAAGTTTGCTTTAACCCTGAAGTAGGTTTCTCAAGTCCTGACCAGCTTGTTTTCTGTCAAAACAAAGATTGCCCTATCTTTACTGTGTGGTGCAGCCTGCATTTATGTGTCAGTGGGAAGGCATGTTTCCAGCTGTCACAGCTTTCCAGGAATATGAGAGAGGCTTAAGAAGCATAGGAAAACCCTAGTGGAGTTTCAGCCCTAGTCTACAGGAGCAGAGAAAGGGAAGCATTGATTAAATTGAATTTCAGGTCTCTCTGTTGCACCCTGTGTCTGGGCAGTCCTGCTGTCCTCGTTTCTCCCAAACTGAGTGTTTTGGGGTCATGACAATATCAACGGGCATAAATGGAAAAAAAATTGGGGCTCCATGGGGGAAATACCAGTAGGAAGCCATGGCAGGATGCCTTCTTGGGGCAGCCCTGGGGCACTCTGAGTCCCAGTCTCAGGGCCACAGGCTGTGAAGCTGGCACATTGCCAGCATGGGGGACCACAGTGGTGAGTGCCCCGGTGGGAATCCTGGGTGTTAAGAGTGAAGGAAGTGATTTGAGTTCTCTGGCACCCTGTCATGGCTAGTTTCTCATGCATTGTCTGCCCTTGTTTTCTATCTGTTTGTATTCCATTCAGCCCCTGGGTGCTAGGTTGGTGAGGGGGATGATCTGAATAGTGACTGAAGTGAGGGGTGGGCGAAGCAACGGTCTCGTGTTAAATGGGATCCTAGAAATTGCCATCTGGGTATAGCCACAAGGGTTGAGTGTCTTCATCAGCCTAATGAAAAAGAGTGAAACCCAGAGAAATTGCAGAGCAATATTGTCTTTGGCTGTGTTTTCAGCATGTGCTGGGGTTAGTGACAGGTAAGGGTTGCCCTTTGGGCCAGGGATGCCAGCGGAGGGAGATCTGCTCCAGGTTCTTGGAAGTGCTTGCTTGGGTGAAGGATGTCAGGGCCATCTAAGCTGTCAGAACAGCAGGGGTAACACTTTGGGTCTCTGGTTGCAAACGCAGATTCTCAGAAGAGATTGAGAATCTCATTCCAATTGCCCAAGTCCTGCATTCAAACCAAAACAGGAGCAGAGGACTTCAGAAAGGGAGCTAGTCCTCTGTCTGGCACCTTGCAGGAAAAGAGTGATTTGCCTAGTTCAAAACTCTAAAAAGTATTTCCCGATTTCTCAGCCCTTGTCACTGGGGTTGGAGGAAGCAGTGCAACCTCTTCTCTGCTGCCTCTTGCTGCAAAAGTGGGGGAGCTGTGATGTGACAGCATGAGTGGAAACAGTGTGAATGGGACAGGATGAAAAAGTGCTAATTATGATCTTCTAAAGGCACCGGATAGGGGAGTGGTTGTTCACATATTTGCACTCTCCTCACCCAGAGAGTATCAGTGATCATGGCTAATCTGGAAAATCACAGTGGTTCTGCACCAGTCTCAGAAAATCTTTTTGATAGATGGGTGAGTTCATTTTCCAAGTCTCAGTAGAGCTGTTGCAGAAACCCGATGCTTGTTCTCTCCTTCAGCTGCATCGTGTGCCCAGGGAGGTCCTCTGCCCCCGAGCCTCACCCTACTCCATGGCAGGAGCACCAGCTGGTTCTGGCATGGTACCTGAAAGGAATTTGTCCAACTAAAGACCTCAAAGCATCCCTCTATTCTAGGTCTTCATTCTCCTTAAAAACATGGACTTTGTCCTCAGTCTCCCATGGGTTTCCAGAACAAGCCTGTGGCCCCTTTCCTATCCAGCGTGGTCAGGTTATTCCTTTCTCTCTACATCAGTCATTTATGGACAAATCTTTCCAGAGGACAACAGGACTCTTGGGAGATGTTTCCCACATCTCCAAATATCCCAGTTTTCCTTCTGGATATGTGTGACTGATTTATGCCTTCTCAGGAAGTGGGATGCTTGGTTCTAGACTCAGCCCTCCCACACACACCTTCAAGCTCCCATGTGGAGACTGCCTTTTCCAGTGAGTGTCACCTTCAGCCTGGCCTCAGGACTCTGCAGCCCCCAGATGCTTTTCTCACAAACTATTCACTCCTTATTGCATTTCTACTGCAGATCATTCCTGCTTATGCAGAGTAGGAACTTCCACCTTCTTCCTCCTCAGTTGTGTCTCCTTTTCTCAGACACTCTCCAGACCATTTGAATTTCACCCTGCCCTTCTGTGACACTCTTTCCCTCATGCCCAGAGCAGTTGTACAGCTGTACTTCTATACCCAGCCGCACACATAGCACAATAATCTAAATGGATTGTAGGAAAACGTGGGCTGCACAAAAGGAGATGTGACCAACAGGTCAGGGGAGAGGGTTCTGCCCCTTTACCCTGCTGTGGTGAGACCCCATCTGGAGTGCTGCATCCAGCTCTGGGGCTCTCAGCTCAGGAAAAGCATGGATTTGTTGAAGTGAGTCCAGAAGAGTGCCACAAAAATGATCAGGTGGATGAAACACCTCTCCAATGGAGAAAGACTGAGAGAGTAGGGGTTGTTCAGCCTGAAGAACAGAAGGGTCCAGGGAAACCTCAGTGAGCCCTTTCAGTACTTACTGGGGGCTTCTAAGAAAGGTGAGGACTGACATTTTAGACAGACAAGACAAGGGATAATGGTTTTAAACTAAAAGAAGTTTCAGATGAGATATATGGAAGAAATTTTTTACCATGAGGGTGGTGATGCTCTGGCATGGAACAAGTATGTAGCAATGTCCTTTCCAGTGTGGGAGGCTGTGTTCAGAAAGATGGGACTCGGTTTCTGTGTGACATTTCTGAGCTCTTTGGTGTGCTGTGGGGTGCACAGATGCCTGGCATACCCAGGGCATGTTGTGGCAAGGAGCCCAGAGGGAGGAGTGGAGGAAAAAGAGTCATTTTTACTTCATTCAGCTCTTTCACTTGCCTTAGAAATTGCTTTAGGAAAGTGAAGTACTGTTTGTTTATTCACCCATCCTGCTCCTCCTCTGGCAGAGATCCCAGACTGCTGAGATGGGAAAGAAGGAATCCTTCTGAAAGCTATGAAACCTTGGCATGGTTCTTTCCCAGCCCAGGGCTGGGAGGCTTGCGTCACCCATCCGGACACTGAAATTTTTCTACTTCAAATCCTTCAGAAAGACTTAGAGCTCAGAATCTCACATTGCATCAGCGTCTGGCAGCCTGCCTCTCTCTGCTTCTGCCCTCCCTGGTAAAATGAAACTGCCCTGCTCTTGCTGTCACTCAGCTTGGAGCTGTGTGTCCATTCTGGGCCAGCCTGTCAAGAATCCACCTCTCAAAAGGTTGCCTGAGAACATGGGTTTCTTGTTAGTTCAGCAATATCAGGGTGCTCTGCAGTGTGAGCCAGGCACCTCCTGCCTTCCCCAGTGTTCCCCAATGGGGACAGCCCAGCTGTGGGTGAGCCCCCAGCCCCTGCCCTGGGCTGTCCCTGCTCCTCACAGCATTGCTCAAGGGTGGCTGTGCTAATTAAACCCTCTTATCGTTGTGCATGGATGTCTTTATAGTTTCGCCCTCTTGACTTTCTTCCCACTGCATCATCAGATGCTGCTTTTATTTCCTCCATGCATTTGAAGAACCACTGCCTTATGATGGAGCTGGGGCTGTGTCATCAGCGTCTCCAATGCTGCCTTGAAGAACTCCCTGCCCTTAATCACATGATTAAAGGGATTTCTTGCCCTGGCAGGGCAGCAGATGATGAGCACTGCCACTGGGACATCCAGTCCTGGCACAGAGTTGCCCATGCTGGGCACACACAGCCTGGCCTGCCACTGCAGTGGTTTGGCTACTCAGCTCTGGGACCCGTTTTTTGGAGTACTTCCTTTCCATTCAACCTTGGTTAAGCTGAGTGGGCTCAGGGGCCCATCCAGTGTGGTATCCTGCCTTAGACACCAAGTCTGATGTGTATTGTTTCTCTCCCTGCAGTAGTTTCTGAGGGATTCCTTGTGTGTGAATCTGCTGCTTTCTGAGCCTGTCCAACCTTTTAGCTTCCTCTTATAGCAATGACTTCAGCAGATTATTTTATATGGCCTATTGCATGAAAAAACTTCTACAAGTCTTCGTTTTCCATTTAATCCTGCTATCTGTTCATTTAACAAGAGACTCCCTTCTATGTGAGCTCACTTTGTAAGGAGCAGCCACATAGACCCCTTGTCACCCTCCTGATGCTTGTGGGTCCGAGGGTCCATGCAGGGTCCTGCAGCTGCAGAGTCCTCTTTGGTCTGCAGAGTGGGGCAGCTCAGGATGCTCCTTTCTCCTCTGACCATCCATGATCCTGGGACAGAGGCAGGGATCTGCAGGAGAATAATCTCTGGAATAAGGAGTTAGGATAACCCAGTGTGGGGGTTTTGGAATCCATAGCATTGCGCCATCCAGAAGAGCAAAAAGCGCCTCCTGTGGAGCTTGTGGTGAGCAAGCTATGTCATAAATCCAGCCATGCTGTGCTGTGGCCCACATCCTCACAAACATGCTCCAAAAGGAGCACAGGCTCAGAGCAGGCACGTGTCGGTCACCCGTCACCCGTCTTGCCTCTGCTCCCTGGAGACGGGATGCACACGCGTGTGGCCGGCGCCTGAGCACTGTGGCCAGTGGCTCAGCTCCTGGGCTGGGACCCACAGCATCTTCTCCTGCTCTGAGCTGGTTTGACTTGGCAGCCTGTGACCACGCCGTGCTGTTCGGCATCCCGTGGCTCCGTGTCAGAACTCCTCAGCAGGAGTTTCCTTCCCATGCTCACTTGGCGGATGGTTCTGAGCTCTGTCCAGAGGACGGCGAGCAGACTGGAAATGCCATGAGGAAAGCAGGGTGGGGATCCCCACCAACCACCCAAGGCAGCCCCTTCTTCCCTTGTGCTTGTCTAGAAGCCAGGGAAGAGACATCCAAGCACTGAGCTCATTGTTTGACCTCACTGGGCTCAGCCAGCTCTGCCACCCAACGCCCACAGCCTCTGCACCCAGCTGGGTTGCTGCCCACCCTCTCTGCATGTTTGCTTTTGTCTCCCCAGAACTGAGCTCCTGTTATTGCTGTCTCCAGTAAGGTTTAGAAAAACGGGAGTCATACTCAGCCCAGACCAGAACCAAGGAAAAAAAATCCATCTCTTCAGACACCTTTGTGCATTATCACTGCCAAGTTCCCCAGAGTTGTGCTTCCTTGCACAGACTTCCCAACATCTGGGAGATGTCCTGGACAGATCCCATAGCTTGTAGCAAAAGCCTCCCTGGGTGTGACAGTCTGGTTTATGAACTGGAAATTTGTAAAGATCAAGAAGGAAAGACATCTGCTCTTCCTTGTAGACAAAAATGTTTGTAGACAAATTGAGACATAAGGGTATGACATTTTGTTTTGCTCTTAAGGCTTTTATTTGTTTGGCTTTGAAAAAAACCACTGTTATTTTTGAAATGAAGCCCTTTTTTTTACATAAAACATGGAAACAATCTTGAAAGAAATTAAGAGAAAATTACTCTCTGTGGGAATGTATCTTCATTTGTATCAAAATTACATTAATAGGATTCAGTCCAACCCTTCAACTGATTTTATCCAACTACTGAATTACATTCCTTGGAGGATTTGGCAGAAATTAAGGGATTTTCACCCAAATCAAGTATTAAGGACAGTCACCAACCTTACCCTAAAATCTAACCTTTCAGTGACCTTTCAAAGGCACGATGTTCGAGAGACTGAGTCAAGAGCTGCCACTTCAGTACTCTGTGTACTCACACCCCTTCTTGCTGACCCTCTTCTTGACACTGGGATTATCTCTTCATTTGGGAGGTTTTACAGCAACAGTGCTTGGTTTCTGCATGCCCCTACCACGATGCAGACACCAGTTTAGGAGTTGGTTTTAGGAGGGAGCTGGGAGCAAGCAGACAAGACAATTCCCCAAGCACAACTCGTGGTGGTGGAACGCAGCCAAGCAGTTGAACAGCAGTTTACCTCATGTGGTGCCTGGAGGGTTGAAAGTGAAAGCCAAACCTCTCTGTTCATTCAGCTGCCTTGTCTTTTTACTCTCAGAACAGAAAACTGACTGAGACTCGGGCAGAAGAAAAATTACGATTTCAGTCAGTTTTGCAGCCAGTGAGGTTTTCTGCCCAGCCCAGAAACGGATGAGCTGGCATTACCAGTTGGGAGCTGTTAGTTTAATTATCAACCTCCTTTGGACGCTCTTCCCATCAGTGTCCCCTGGCAAAAGAACTGAAATTTCTTTCCTGCTTCTTTTGGTTGAGCGAGATGTCATTTATGGGCTCACAAGTGGGACAGGCTGCTGACAGATCTCAGCTGCCCACACAGCACCTGGCAGGATGATCTCATGTGCTGCAGTGAGGCTCACCTCTCCTGAGGTGAGGGCACAAAGAGGAGGAGCAGGCAGGGAAGGTGCAGCCGGAAAGGAGGGGTATCTTTATGTTTGCAGGAATTCTGACCTCAGGGCATCCCAGGAAATTGCTTCGAGAAAGGTCTTATGATGACAGGGCTGTGACATTCCCTCTCACTCCTGCTGTAAAGCAATCCCTTGGGAGCTCCCACCTCTGCATCCACACAGTGCTTGTTTTGCTTACAAAGATCCAGATGTTTCCCCCACATCCGAGATCCCACTTCCCATGTGTGCACCACCTGCCAGCACATCAGGAGAAATCCAGACCTTAGAAATGGAGGAACATCCCAGGCATCTTTTTCCCCCAAGACTGCCCAAGCTTACTGGCATGTATTGTAGATACAAGTCTCTCTGTTGGGCCCGAAGCTCCCTGGGCAGCTAATTTTCTCACCCTGACATGACTCAGTGTGCCTGCTCTCAGCAATGCCAGGCTCTTCTCACCCTGCTCGAGTTCTGTGGCAATGTGGATGGAGACAGGAAATAACCTAAACCTTCATTCCCGGGGAAAACTGAAAAATCAGACAAAGACTGAATTCTGCCAGTGACCTTGGCCTGCTTTTGCATGGGGAAAAAATCCATGTATAAGACAAGCAAGAGGCATCATTCAGCCTCGGCTGAGGCTTGAACCCACAACCCTGCATGGCAGGCTCAGCCTTCCTGCTGAGCTTGTTTCACCCTGCAAAGGGATGGGGCAGGGAGAACGAGCCACAGGGACCCCAGCTCCAGGTGTAAGGCTGTGATGGGTGGCACATGATGGGTGGCACATCCTTCATGGATTTTGCTTTAGGCCCTGTTTTGGGTAAGCACCAAAACCAGGTCCAGGAACAGAGACCAGAACTACAGTCAGTAGTTCAGTACTACCAGTCCAGGACAGTGCTAACCTGTCCTTTCTCACAGCCCTCAGCTTAGGGGGACAGGGGCTGCAGGCGGTGTGTGTGTGTGTGTGTGTGAAGTTGTGGTTGTGCTTGGCTGCTCTCTGAGCTCTGGCTGATGGGGACCTGCCCCAACCCCTGTCTGAGGCTGCCTTCTGCCCCTTGCCTTTTTGTGTCACCTGCTGCGTTCATCCCTTGGCTGTGACCACAACAGCGGCGAGCAAAACTTTCCATCCATCCTCTGAGCTGTGTCAGAGTGATTCCTGCAACCCCCCAGTGACCAGTCTGGTATTTCAAGATGTGGAAAGCCACCACAGCAATTCAGGACCATTTCAAACAAAACTGTGAGTCTGGGCCTGAGGTTCATTTTCACACCACATTGCTGAATTAATGCCTTGCTCTTTGCTGAAGCTGGTCTCACAGGAGCTGTGAGGAATACATGGCACAACTGGCATATCTGCACCTGTGTGCAAGGGTGTGCAAGCATGGCAGAGCAGCCTCAGAAATAGCTAAACTGAGATGGGCAATCCTCAGATACTTGTGACACAATACCTGGAACCGCAGTCCCTGCTCAGTCTGTCTTAATTTGTTGTTGCAGTTTCCTGGGTTTGGAGAAAGTGCAAGTGTAAAAGTGTTGCAAGAATGAGACCAAATGTGCTTTCATTTGAAGTACTTTAACATACTCATGCTTTTGAGGATTGTGGTCAAGAGCACGAGGAGAAAGACAAAGGTTCAGGCCTTGAGGTCTGACTCACTGTGCTCAGTTTGGGACAGAGGGTGCAAAACAGAACAAAGGGAAAAAACCAAGTTGCTCTCACATGCCCTTAGTGCCACAGTGACCAAATAGTGCTGGTCTCTCGAGGATAGAACTGGTGTAGACAAAGTCACTCATTCAGAGCTATGCTCCAGAATTACAAGGCCAGAAAATGTTTCCCTCAGGGTTATAGTACAGCCTTAGGCCCAAGGAAAATACACACAAGAAGTGAGACATCTGATAGGCATCACTGCTGAATAAAACTCCTTAATTAATGTGCTTACACTGATGGCCCTCAACAGATAAGGTCATTTTTGATTACTTGAGAGAACTGTGTTCTTCCCTTATGACTTATGACTATGTTCTCTGACTAAACTAGCTTGTTTTTCAATGACAACAATTCTTATTGAAACAATGTGACTTTACATGCATTTGGTATGATGTGTTGTATTACAGAGACTCCCGATGCTGTATGATTTCACCCTTTGCCCTGGGGTGCTGTTAAGCCGAGACACTGTCCCAGCCTGTAGGTCCCTCCCAGAAGCCTTCCAGGGCTAATTACGCTGCTCACTGCTCTTCATGGATATGGTCTGTGAGTGAGGTTTCCTAGGATCCCAAACACACTGTCCTGGGGTTTGTGTGGAGGGGCTGCTCCCAGCCACAGACAGGGATGCTCACCTGCAGGTCAAGAGCTTGCACCCAACACACATGGAGGAGCCACTTGTCTCTCAGCAAAGCCATCTTCACAATCTGCTTGGAAAAGCCCTCAGAGCTTTCCTTGCTCGGCACCCTTTGGTGATTTTGTCTCTCTCTGCTTTTTTCTCAGCTGAGAGAGCTGAGAAAAATTTACAATGTGAAGCATGGCAGGTGTTAATTATGCAGCACCAGCTGTTTCCACTAAGTTTAGGTTTTGATCACCAATTCAGCTGCTTCTCTGATCCAACACAGCTTTCTTTACTCGGCATTGTTGTGCTAACCTCAAATCTTGGAGTGAATGGTGTGACTGGTGTTCAGCTCTGACCAACACCACCTGCAGCACAGTTCTTGCAGACATCTAGAGCTTCGCTGGTCCAAACTGGGTGTAGATCCCTGTGGGAGCCTGCAGGGTCAGTGGAGGGTTTTGTAGCTCCATCTGTTTCTTTGCAGGTATTTTTGCAAACCCAGGCATGGGACAAAGGTGTGTGTGGCTGTACACACAAGACCAAGGAGGAATCCTGGCTTTTTCTGGAATGGGGCAGGTGAGGTTTCTGGCTGTGTCTGTGACAGCACAGTCAGTGCAAACATCAGGATTTGGCACGTGGGCCCTGAAATACTGGCTCAGGAAGGCAGCACCTAGCCCTGCTTCGAGAAAGGACATTTTTGGAAAAAGGAACAAGCAGAACACAAGGAGATGACTTGAGTTACTGAAACTAATGGGAAAGGCAGTGAGATTTTTCTCCTGCGAGCTGGAGCAAAACTTTCCTTGGAATGTGTGGATGCTGCTGGGGACAGTGGATAATCTGAGTCTTTTCAGAGTGGGTGAGCAGCTACCAGAGTTATTTCTTCACATTTTCAAGGGTGGAACACATGGAACTGTAGAATCATTTAGATTGGGAAAGACTTCCAGACTATCAAGTCCAGCTGTTATCCTAGCACACAGGAGACATCAAAGAAGTTTCTTGCTGGCAGGTGCATCAAATGTCTCTGGGTCCTATGGGAAGTGACAAAGGTAGAAGCAGCTCAACCAATGATTCAAAATGCTGCACACAACCCCTAAAAAAATCTGAAACCAAGTCTCATCTGTTTGTCCCTATCATATGTAGGCATTCTGCTCACTTTTTCTGCTGGTGACAGTAAGCCAAATAAGCAGACACTGGCAGTAATAGAAACCTTAAATAAACAAAGCAAGACAAAGGAAAGTGAGTCCTTTGAACTCCATGAGGTAACACCAGTGATGTCTTGTCGCAGGCATGTACCTGGTGATGAAATGATGGGGCTGCTGTATCCTTTATGAATCAGATCCTATGCTGGATTAAATGTTTGTCCTTGCAGTGTGATCAGTACCACCTTTTCTATATAAAGAAATGAAACAGGCCTCTGGATTTCCAGTAAATATGTGAATTAAAGCAAAAAATGAAAGCGATTATTAGGAAAGTACATCTGTTCCCACATCAAGTTTTGTCTTGCCCCAAACTTTGTCCTGTGCCTTGGCTGGCCACCAAAGAATAGCATGGACTACCAGTCCTGCTGAAATGCAGAGACAGGAGAAAGTGCAGGTCCAGGAATGGCAGTGCTCTTGTACTTGTGAGCAGGTGGGGCTCATAGCCCACTTGGGACAACAGGTGAGCAAGAGTACAGAGCTGTCATACTGAAAAGGTAATTGTGCAAGAGGAGGAACTGGCTGTTTGAGGAGGCAGTGGCTGTATTTAGGTGTTTGCAGAGGCTTGGTTCACTGAGAGTGGGCTCACAGGAGAAACACTCCTTTAGTCCTGCCTTCCAACTGGCCTAAAGTCCTCAGGACAGTCAGTCCATGGACCCCTACCAGCTTCACATCTCTCCTGAGCTCTCCTTCCTTGTGCTTGCCTGGGCTCTGTGCCTAGTGTCCTCACTCCCCTGGGACAGGTCAGCCAGCCCCACTGCTCTCTCCTGCCCTGCCCTGTGGGTTTTCCAGTCCTCAGGCTGCTCCTTCCTGGTGCAGGGGGCACAGAGAGCCTCTCCCAGCACAGCACAGAGTGGGGTGTGCTCTGCTCTGGGATGCTGAACAGCTGCCAGAAAGTTGCCTCGCTGCTTGGCATCTCCACGGGGAGTTGTGCCCCCAGTCTCCACTCTGCTTGCTCGGCTTGCTCCCTTAACAGCTTTACTCATCTGGTTGGAGAGCTGAGCCTTCAGCAGCCTTCCTCATCCACTTGGAAAATGACCAAATAACCTCCCGATCCTCCCTGGCCTTAGGACATAAAAGGCTGCAGATGATAATAAATCTTTCTGCTACTCTCACCACTTTTCTGGCCTGGCACCAGCTCCTCCCAATCCTTAGTGAGTGTGTTGCTCAATTTGCTTATGTTGGTGGATTATTACCTCATTGCTGGAAGCAAGCATCTCTGGGGCTGGTCCGGATCTCTTGTAAAACAGGAGCCAACTGCCAGCTCAGAGAACAGCTCTGAAGTGAGAGATGTTGCTGAGAGAAGCCTAATAAGCCAAACCTTCCCAGCTGGTTACTGCAGGAGGCTGCTTTATTCTATGTCATACTTCTCCGTTTTGCTTGAATAAGTTGAATAAGAAAACTAAATTCCCGTGCTTTCTGCTGCCTGAGCTGGAGAGTGCTGGCTCTACAGCAGCAGCAGCCAGCTGCACTTTGCCAAGCACACTCCAGCTTTCTTGTTCTCTCAGCTGACAGGCAATAGCTGTGACTCACAATGGCTGAGGAAATGCAAATGGAGTCTGAAAAATCACAGGCTCATTAGCCATTATTACTGATAACCATATGTGGTAGCAAATGCGGTCATTTTCACACGGGTGTGAATGGACTTTGAATGTTTCCCATCATTTCTTGTGTAAGGAGAAGCGGCGCCTTCTGCTCTGCGTCACCTTCGGTAGCTCCTTCTCTGCTGGAGCAGCAAGGCCAGCTCCTTCCCCAGGGGTGGCCATGGCTCTCATATCAGTTTTGTCACCCTTAATGTGAGCGAGGAGAGATGGGAAAGGAGAGAGAAGGGCAGGGGTACACAGTGGCCACCTCTGTAGCGTGTGCTGCAGTGTGTACAGTGAGACAAAAACCACAGCAGTGCGAGAGGCTGCCTTGACACCCAAGGGTGAGCACTGACCCAGCTGATGGCTCTGTCCTGTGAAATGGCCTCATGAAAAGGGAGGACACACCATGAGGTCCCCTTTCTGTGGCACTGTGCACAGGAAAAAGAATGTGCTGCCCCTCTGCAGTCAGGGATTGTCTCCAGAAAGTGCCTGGTCCAGCCTTGCACTTCCACACCCCCAGCTCCAAGGGCTGACCTAATCCCTGAGTGCACTGACTGGGCTGAACAGAGCTGTAAGATGGGACTCTAGCACCATCTATGAGCTCCTACAAGGCCTTAACAACCCCAGCAACAAAAATTAATGTTTCTCATATCAAAGAGACTTTAACCTTGTGGAAGAAAGGGGTCTCGGATACAAACAAAAGCTGATGGTATGAAAACTTACTGATGAGGACAGTCAGTCCATCAAGTAATCAATGCCAGGAGTTGAATAATTTCAACCTTTATTTCCAGACAAGTGCATGGTGCATCTATACAAGTGTATAGATGTCAGTCTAGTTCAGCCTGGAAGTGCAGTGGAATCAGTGTGTGAAATGCCCTTTCCTGCTTTACACAAGAAGAAAAGGTGGGTGCAGCCTTCCAAAGAACAAATCCATTCGTGTTCTCTAGGCTTCATCTCTCTTGCTGTCCTGTGCACCCCTGCACACACTGCTGACATGGCCTGTCCTATGTTAGCACATGTCAGGGAAGCTCCAGCCCTGCAGACCCTCGTGGAGAGCTGAAACAAAAGCTGAACTGTAAAAAAAAGGAAGCATGTGAAAATTTCATATCGTTTTCATAGCACTGGAAATGTCTGCTCAAACACTGAATGTATAATTCACCAGCCACTTCCAACCTCCTTCTCCCCCAGCCCCCACTTCCAAGGGGCACAACAAGCCCAAAAGTTGCAAAAGAAAAATTTATTATTTTTTAGGAAGGGAAACACTTTCTCACTTCTGCTGAGGAGTGTGACAATCTCCAGCCTCAGGGCAGGGTGTGACTGCCTTCAGTACCTGTGGTGGTAAGTGTGGCCAGACTTAAAAGCCCAAAATATCCCTTAAGGACGAGTATCCTGTGGGTGTAAGTCAGCCACAGCTTCACATTGGGAGGAGAAAAGCTGCTTCTTGGACATTGCATGAGTTAACTGCTTCAGCCAGTTTCCCCTGAGGCTCTGGCCTGGCCCAGGTAGGGAAGTTCCTTGGCCTAAAGCCCAGGAAAGCTCTCCAAGGCTTGGAGGATGTCCTTAGTTGCCTGTAGCACCTGAGTCTGCAGGAGTGCTCAGCCATGAGCGCATCAGTCCAGGTCTGGGTGCCTGCAAAGCAGGAACAGTCCGGAGCATTGGAAGCATTTTCAAAGAGTTTGCTGCTGACAACTCAGTCTGAACCCTTCCCAGTGTTTCTAAGAAATCTGATGTAACATTCTTATGCCTATCATTTAAATACATAAATACTTCTGACAAAACACTTTGGAGGGCACAGCCGACAGTGACACGCTGAAATGTTGATGAAGTTCATTGGGAGACACGTAGCCAACTCACCCTTAAAATCTGCCTTGCTGCAACCAAAAATCCCACAGCTGCTGGCTGTGCTGGGGTCAGGTGCTGCCCGCAGCATGGGCAGGGCAGGACTTGTCTCCAGCAGCCCTGAGCTGCAACGAGAACAGGGATGAGCAGCCCAGGGTCACTGAGAGCAGTCTGATCTCAGCAGGAGCCAGGCAGGTGTGCTCAGGTGCCTCATGGAGGCTGTGCCTGGGAATCTCTGGTGCACGCCTGTAGGACAAAGTCAAGGGCAGTCATGAGAACCATCTGAGTCCTCCCTGAGGAAAGGATGCACAGTCCTGCAGCTTCCAGTTGGTCCGTTAGAGAAAACTCACCAAATCCAGAAGTCTTCACGTTTGCCCAACTTTTTATGTGCCTGGATCACTTCTGCATCAAGCCAGTGTGCCTGAAGGAGATTTTCCTCTGAGACCTTACACCTCAAGATGTAAATGTCCCACCAGATATTGCTTGGGCTCTGGCTTCAGTAGTCTGCAGACAGCTGGCACAGCCAGTGGGGCTCTGCTCTCAAAGGCTGCTCCCCAAAACTTCACAGTCAGTGCAGGGCCTGTGCTCCTGCTGTCCAGTGCAGTCCTGTCAGCTCATTTCCAAGTACCGCCTTCTCTCATGGCCTTTCCCTCTCAGACAGCCTTTATCTGTCTCCCTCCAAAGGCATTCCCTTGCTGCCCCTTCCCTGTTTTCCATCTTGCTGGGCAGATTTGTGCTCCTCCTGCTCCAAGCGGCTTCAAGACACCTGAGGTATCCTCCTTACTCACCAGACTTTTATTTGAGAAAAAATAAAACACATTTCTACTATATACAGATGCTGTCAAGTAAATAGAGAAACCCGGGGTTTCTCTGAATATGAGCTAAACTTGACTTTCTTTGGCTTTCATTTCTCTTCTTCTCAAGAGCTCCACACATCCCTTTCCCCAGTGCTGGAAAGGTCCATCCTGGATAGCAAATCAGCTGCACAGAGCTCCAAAGAGGAGAGCCCTGCATGCAGTTCATAAAGCCTGTCTGCACTGTGGTCTATCTGCACTCCCACTGAGGCTCCCCACAGCCCCAGGGAGGGATTCTGGAGCAGTCTGCCTGTACAAGTACAAAACCTACAGGTGGCTGGGGAAGGCTGTGCTTTTCATGCTGCTTTTCATATGCCAGCTCCTCCAGCTAGTACTTGTTGTCACTTACTAACACCAGGCTAAAGGACAGAGCTGAGATGGTGGCGCTGGAGTTGGTCCACAGAGTGATGCTGTCGTGCTCAAACAAGTAGAGCACCGTGGTGAGGTTCACTGTGCTGTCACTGCCCTGCACAATCTGCTCCCACAGGGCGCTGCTGGTCGTCTTGTGGGTCCCCTGCAGTGTCAGCTTCAGCCAGCCCTCCTCTTCCAGGTAGATGGAACTCTTCAGGGACAGCAGATACAGGCCATCCCGGGGGATCACGATGGAGCCGTTTCGGATCTGGATGGGGCCCAGCTCGGCACTGAGATTCACAGCCACTCCTTTGATGCTGCTGCCTGGAATGGAAGGAAGCAAAGATGATCCCATGATGACAAATATCCTCTAGGAAATGGGTTGTTAACACCACCTGACTGCAGGGAAGATTGGAAAATATAAAAAAGGGGAGACTAAACTGGAGAACAGGACAGACCAGAGCTAGAATGTCATCTACTCTAGCCAAACATCATCTGCTGTGAAAATTTGCAGGTTACCACTCTTGACTAGGCTGTGCCTTTTGGCACATGGTTTATATGGATTATTCCTCCAAATTTTTATTTATGCCCTATTTACTTACTCTGTGTCTTAGAATACAGAAAAATTCAGTAACTAAAGCATTGCTGTGAGTTTAGAAAGGACAGGTTCATAAAAAGAATAGGAAAATTAAGACAGTAAATAAGATGAGGAAAAAGCATCCAAAGGAATGCTGGAAGACAAAAAATGCTTTCTGTGGAGATGCTGGTAACATAAGCCCTTGTCTTAGGGTTTGGTCGTGGGTATTTTTTTTTTTCCAGAAGACAAGATGAAAGAGCAGCAAAGAGACAGAAGCAGAAGGAACTAATTCATACAGAGCAGAATAAGGAGAAATTAAAGCAGAATTTGGCATGAAAAGTTTTCTTGTGGAATGAAGAGTAACAGTTCCCAGGGCTATGCTGGCCATGGTTCTCTGCTGTGCCCCTGGGTTTTCAGCACACCAGCTGAAACCCCTGGGACCAGGGAAAGTCTCCAGGCAGGGAGCACAGCCCCTCTGGGCTGGGGCCAAAATTCTCAAGTTTTTCCTCTAAAGGACATGAGTTTCTATTAGGTTGGACTCACTGCTGCCTCACACTTTTAACTGAAAGTAAAACTGTCAATACTATTTTCAGTATTATTTTAAAAATTTTACTAATTGGTGTTATCTTTGATGTGTAACATAGGACAAACTTCCAATGTAGCTGATATGCAGAGCAGGACATCTGATATGGTGTGTGCTCTCGCCCACTCCTCCTAAGGAAATCATTTACATTTTTCATAAATCAGGAAACCATTGACTTGTTCCAAAAAAACTGAAGAGTGTGCCGTGTGCATTTAGTAATTCTCAAAAATGCATTTCTTGTTCATTCACAGAGTGAAAGCATGTTTTAGGAGACAGGTGAAGGCTGCAGAGATCCACACAGATTTTCAGGTTTTTTGTTCTGCTCTAGGAAAACCCAATTGTTTCATTTTGTCCCCTTGCAGCACTGGGGCAGGCTTGGCCCCTCTCCCCTGACAGCTCTCCTGGCACCTGTCCTCCATCAGAAGAAATAGCCATCACTGTGGCACCAAGCACATAAGAGCCATTTGGGTATTTTAGGGGCCACAGGATGCCATGGAGGTCCCTGGGGACTGTGGTAGAGTGGGGAGCCCTCCCACTGTGCCAGGAGGATGTGGCATGGTGATGGCTGCTTCACTGGGGGATCATCAAGGAGCCAGGGTCCCCCACCCCAGCACCCACCTGTGTACAGGATGTGGGTCCACAGCACTTTGTCACTCTGGGTCTGGAAAACAAAGCAGATAAATCCTCGTTAAGGCACGGGGCTGGCACCTCCCTGCTGCTGCTGTCACTTTTCCCAGCCAGGGTCTTTAATTCTCTCCAGGGGCAGAGCAGCTGCATCTCCAAAAGCACAGCAGGCAGCCTCAGCATCACAGCTGCTGCCAGCCAGCTCTGACCTGGACTCTATGGTTATTGTAGAATACTATTTCAGTGTGGCTCCAGCCAGTGTGACCTCCAGCCCAGTGCTGAGCCCTCCAGAGCACCCCGGGCAGTGCTGGTTTTGTTTAGAAAACCACGCTGGTGTGTGCATCAGGTCAGAGCAAACAGCAGGGAAGGGCCTTGGGGTGCAGAGCCCCTTCTGCATGAGCCTGGCATGTAGCACCTGGCAAACGGGCGTTGTTGGCAAAGTGGGGAGCCAGGCGTGCTGTCCCACCCTCTGCAGGGCACCAAGAGGTGGCTTTAGGGCTCCTTGCACTTTGGGTCAGGCTGTTACTGGAGGTGTGTGTCTCTCAGAGGGTCTTAAGTGCACTGAGATGGGTTTAAAATTTACTGGAGCACATCTCCTATGAAGGCAGAATTAGAGAGTTGGGGTTGTTCAATCTGGAGAAGAGAAAGCTTTAGGGAGAACCTAAAGCACCTTCAAGTACCTAAAGGGGCTACAAGAGAGTTGGAGAGAGACTTTTGACAAGGGCTTGGTGTTATAAGGGAGGGGGGAATGGTTTTTAAATGACAGAGGGCAGGTTCAGATTAGGTATTAGGAAGAAATTCTTCCTAATTTTCTTGGTGAGACACTGGCACAGGTTGCCCAGAGAAGCTGTGGATGCCCCATCCCTGGAAGTGTCCAAGGACAGGGTTGGAAGGGGCTTGGAGCAACCTGGGATAGTGGAAGGTGTCCCTCTCTGCTTATGCCAGAGGGGTTGGAAAGAGATTATCTTCAAGGTCCCTTCCAGACTAAATAATTCTGTGAGTCTGTGATTTCTATTTCATGAATGTAACAGAAGGTGACTACAAATACAGAAGTGTGTATCTTACTGGTCAGATATGCAAAACACCAAGCTTCTGCACTGGATTTTTAAATCTGAACTTGGCATCTCAAACTTGTCTCTCATCATAACCACAGAAGACCCAAATCTGCAATCTCTACACAATCACAAATCTTCAGCATTTTGCCTGATTAAAGAGTGAAAGTTTGGGCTCAGTGCTCTTCATTCTTCTCTTTACCTGTGCCAAAGGCTTCCTAAGGGAGAAGGTGTGCTGGGGAGATGTGGATCGGGCTGACTTTCATGGATTTGGGCTCAGGTGTCACAGGGAACGTGCAGGGTGTGAGCACAGACTGTCTGCAGGTTCAGGCAGAGGCAGGCGGCCGAGGAAGGCTGCGGGACTCGGAGCGTGCAGTGCCGGAGCTGTGCTGGGTGCTGGGTGCTGGTGCTGGGTGCTGGTGCTGGGTGCTGAGTGCTGGGTGCTGGTGCTGGGTGCTGGTGCTGGGTGCTGGTGCTGGTGCTGGGTGCTGGGTGCTGGGTGCTGGGTGCTGGTGCTGGGTGCGGGTGCTGGTGCTGGGTGCTGGGTGCTG